>JAGFMF010011634.1:3290155-3325875 GCA_019455555.1 Galemys pyrenaicus
GACCTCTCCTGCTGTGCCCGCTGCTCCCCTCAGCAGTGTACTTCTGTTGATCTGCCTGTTCTGCTCCCCGCTCTCTGTGGTGAATCCTCTCACGCCCCCCACACACACCTCTGGCCTGTACCCCAGTGCTTGTACGCATAAATAAATAAATCTTTTAAAAAAAATTAAAAAAAAAAAGAAAATACATAAATGTCTTCACTCTAGCTCTTCTGTGAAACATTTCAATGCAATTTTGAGAAAGGATTTGGTCAGCCTTGCTAACCCTTGTAGCGCTGCATTTGGGCATTTTGGATGCAAACACAGTCCATTAAGGTTATGTGTGTCGCTTGGAGTGGTCTCTAAGTTGGCACTCGGATGAGTCTGAACAATGACGAACCATTTCTAGAGATGCCCATCGGTTCGTGAGCACTTATTCATGCGTTTTGATGGCCAACTCTTAAGTACTCTGGGTTCTAAATGGTGGTGAGCGAAGGAAAGGCGAAGTTGCATACAGAAAATGGGGAAACAAAAAACTTCCAGAAAGGAATTTGGCTTGAGAATGGAAATCTGCAGAGAATACCACTTCTTGCAAAGATGGCGCTACCTAAGTGTTTCCATGTGCTGCCCGAAGCCGTATTTATAATTGTGTTCGCATGTCAAGGAGCCTGGACGTGAAAAGGGGCAGCGTTCTGCATGCTGCTGGCGGCCCACGGTTTCGCAGGGAGGGTAGAATGCGTGGGTGCAAGGGAGCGGGTTCTCCCTTAGTCTTTTTTTTTTTTTCCCCCAGGGACCCCCACGAGGCTCCTCCCGCACCGGGTCAGTTACTGCTCTTCTTTTCTTACTGTTTCACTATCACCTAGAGAAATCATAGTGACGCTTTCCGTGAGTTTAGCTGAAGCCTCGCCGGAGTTCCCACGCTTTGGTGGGAGCGTCTGTGATCCCTGAATTTGAGCTCGGGCAGACCTGTGGCTTTTCTCCAAAGTACGATTGAAATGACGAACACAATCAGGGATAGGCTGAGATCAAATTTAAAGATGAAAGTGTGCATCTTTCCTTAAAAATATGTGGGCAATTAATTCACTTGCTGCTATTGTTGTTTCTAGGCCATAAATATTTCTGATTGAGTATAAATGGATAAACAGAGGATTAAAGATCACAGGCTTTGAGAAAATTAGTTCTAATTTTAAAAACAGGTTTTGGTTTATTGATCAAATATATGTTTCCCTTTGCAATTTGTCAAAACACTCAGGTAATTTCTAAGAGTATTTCTATGGATGGAGAAAATAGATTTTGTGTTAAACCCAAAGAAGGATTTTGTTGCCAAAAAATAAGCACATGCAGGCACACACAAATTTCCATCCAATTTTATGAATAATATCTCAAGAATACTGTAAACACTGTGATTATATGTTAACGTTCTAGAAATTTTCAATTTAAAAGGAAGCCAGGAAAAAAGTCCCAGAGGAATAACTAATTAATGCTCAAAAAATAATTGTTGATTGAAAACCTATTCTTCATCAACATATTTCCCAGAGTAAGAAAATATGTATTTGCCAACAAAGCAATATACTTCTATTTTCCCTTAAAATGATCCATCTTACTGACTATCCTAGTCTTGCCTCCTCTCCCTTCCTCTCCTCTCCTCTCATCTCCCCACTTCTTCCTTTCCCTTATACTATTCTGAGATGGCACCTTAAGTTCTGGGCACCTTAAGTTAAATGAGGTACAGTCCTATATCCCAGACCCAATGCCTCCTTTAAAAAAATATATTTTAAGGGCCCTCCCTGGTGGCGCAGCAGGTTGAGTGCCACATTGTGAAGCATCTGCGGCACAGCAGTGCGAGTTCGATCCCCAGCCAGGGAGGGGACCCACATGGCGCAGCAGACCTCTCCTGCCTGGCCTGCTGCTCCCCTCCACCGTGTGTTTCAGTCAGTCTGCCTGTTGTGCTCCCCACTCTGTCTCTGGTGAATACTCTCACTTTCCTGGACTCTGGCCTATACCCTAGCTCTTGTGTGCAAAAATAAATCTTAAAAAAAAAAAGAAAAAATATATTTTAAGTTCTCCTTTCCTCTCGCTGCCCTAAAATGAAATTCATACATAATACATTAATTTCACCTCACTATTTTTAAATTAAAAACATATTAAGGAGTCAAAAGTTACCTAATTCCCCAAGTAAACATTGAAATTGTCTTAAAACTGAGATTCCAGCCCATGGTTTACAGGTAGGCAATAAACTGATGGACCTTACCTGCAATTTTTCCTGGTAGGACTCAGTGAGACCGCTCTCCCGTGACTCACGTGGTCCACATTAATTAGTTTCCTTTGTCATGACAACCATATTCTGTGCACTGGTAGAGAATTTGGGCTCCATATTGAAGTGCCCTCATCTCATCCCTCAACAGATGAGTACAGTCAGCCCAACACTTTTCTCGTGACTGGCGTCACCAATCATTCATTCTGGTTAAGTCACTTCTTTTTTTTTAAAGATTTATTTGTTTCTGCACACAAGAGCTGGGGTACAGGCCAGAGTCGCGGGAGGTGAGAGTATTCACCAGAGACAGAGCGGGGAGCAGAACAGGCAGATCGACTGAAACACACTGCTGAAGGGAGCAGCCTGCAAGGCAGGAGAGGTCTGCTGCGCCATGTGGGTTCCCTCCCTGGCAGGTGGCAGGGATCGAACTCGTGCTGCAGTGGCTGCGGTTTGCTTCATAGTACGTTGCTTAACCCACTGCGCCACCAGGGAGGCCCTAAATCACTTTTAAAAGCAGTAAGAAAGCGCTTTGTATCTCAACATGTAAATGTGCAGGCATCCCTTGCCTGCCACTGAAGGCCAGCGGCATCCCAGCAATTGTTGTGACAATAGACAGTGCACCCCTGAAATTCTAGCCATCGTCTAAGAATGAGAACCCCTGAGGGAGGGTGTCAGATATGAGAAAGTGTTTGGATTTGAGCTGGAAGGCGGTGGGAAAGCACTGGCAGATTTGCTGCGGGAAAGCGGCAAGCGGATCTGCGTTTTTAGAGGTGCCGGGATGCATGTGAGACTCGATGGTAGCAGGGACAGCAGTGGGGGCAGCGAGCTGTGCAGAAGAAGATGGTGCCTTTGACTAGAACGGAAAGAACAGAGTTGGAAAGAATCGGAGAAAAAATGCGATTGAAGGACAGAGGTCACGAGATCTATGGATCCAATTGATGTGGGATGAGAAAAAACCGTTGGCTTTAATTAGAGGCACGATGGTGATAGTCACCATCACGGTGGGCATATGGTGGGCATGGAGAAGCGTGAGAATCTGCCTTCAGCTTGGCCCGTACTAAGTTTGGGAGGACAGCCACGTGGAGAAGTCAGACGGACAGTTAGACATGTGAGTTCCTGAAAGAAGCCCTGGTTGAAGACACCTGTGAGTCAAGGTCAGGGAAGGCAACCTAGGTCATGGGACTGGGGAGTGGCTAGCCCCTTAAGAGAGCGGGTGGAGGGAAGAGAGAGCCTGGGGCCCCAGACACTATTAGATGAGGCACTCTCCTCTATTCATTATTCCATCAGGAGAAACACTGCAGTTTTTAACATTAATTTTAATGGGAACATTTAATGATGGATGACACCAGTTTTAGCTTGTGAACAAAAATTTTGGAACTAATTACACTCATTTATCAAAGCATGAGGATGTACGTCTTCAAGAATTTCAAATGATCCCCCAATGGGTTGAGTTTGTTTCTCATAACAATCTTATGGCACAAAAGTAGCAATTAATGTTTGGATTGAGGGCAGGCTATAGAGAGAGCCTAGGCTTATGTTTTCATGAAAAACTACCTATGAAATAAACGATACTTATGGGTCATCTACAGCGTCGACACTGAAAAGTTTCAGTTTAAAAATCACTTTTAGGGCCTCCCTGGTGGCGCAGTGGGTTAAGCAACGCACTATGAAGCAAACCACAGCCACTGCAGCACGAGTTCGATCCCTGCTGCCGGCCAGGTGGGGGACCCACATGGTGCGGCAGACCTCTCCTGCTGTGCCCGCTGCTCCCCTCAGCAGTGTATTTTGGTCCATCTACTTGTTCTGCTCCCTGCTCTCTGTGGTGAATCCTCTCACCCCCCACACCTCTGGCCTGTACCCCAGTGCTTGTGTGCATAAATAAATAAATCTTTAAAAAAAATCACTTTTAAAGTTTTGAAGGGAATTTAATAGAGTCCATCTTCTAAGTTTTAAAAATCCTCTCTACAGATTTATTGAGCTATAACTTTGGTACCATTCAACAAAATAGTTTTGAACTTGAAGGCAGTTATAATTTTAATGCTATTGAGTTAGCATTCAAATGGACACACCAAATTAAAAAATAAACCCTCTAGTGAGTTTAGCCAAACATAATGGCAGCTTCTGTGTGTCGGCCACCAACTCAGGGAACACGGATGACAAAGAGCCCTTCACATGTGTGTTGTTCTTCTTCTCCACACACCTCCACACACCCACACACCACATCTCCCCTTTCACAGAAAACCCTGCTTGCAAAGATCAGGAAGGGACTTCAGGAGACAGGATTTGGTTGTAGTTTTATGAATCAGACTGAGCCTTTCTCCCTTCCTTACTTGGCCCTGCTTCCAGTCTCCTGGAAGACAGAAGCTGGACTGAAACATATAGAGAAACCCCCACCCATTTTCAAGACAGACCAGGGTTGTAAGACTACTTTTATTTTTTTTAAAGCATTTTGTTGTCACATGAAGATTCGTTTCAGAGAAATTTCTTAGTGGTGTTCCCTTTAGCCCATTCTTCCTAGAATTGCACACCCTGCCAAGGTCACACTTGCGTATCCTTCCTCTCTGGACCACTTAGCTGATGGAAGATTCTACATGCGCATAGGTGAGCATCGGGAGAGCCGTGCTGGGAAGAGGGGGGAGCGGGGAGGTTGGGAGGGAGAGTTCACGGATTTCACTAGATACAACTGAGTTATTAATACAGGGTGACTGGTAATGGGAGAATCCGCTGTGTATTTAGGCAGACACCCAGGGCAAGTGGCTGCCAGGTCACCAGAAAGGAATCATACACGTCCAGAAGTAGATCCGGAACCTTTGATGTCCTGTCCAGAGGAGACAAAGTTACACTACAAGGGATAAACAAGAATCTGGGGGAAGAATTGGGGAAGGCCACAGGGAGAGAAGGGCTGAGGTGGATGGCGGCAGCCCCTGCATGAAACAAAGGGCCCCGGCCTGCTTCAGCAGATGAAGTAGAACCAGGTGAGAGTAAGAACCGAAGAGGAGCGGGAATCTTTGGGGGCTACAGCACGCTAAGCCCGGGGGGAAGGAGGTACAGCTCTGAGAGAGGCGTGGTAAGCAGACAAGGCCCGGTGACCCAGGCTGAACCAGGGATAGAGAGATGATTTTAATATTGGAAATCGCAAGCGGAAGAGATGTTCGAACAAGCAGCGAGTCTATAAAGTAGGGGTGGAGTCATACAAACGAAGATCAATAATTCTAAACACCCTGAGGCCAAGTGATTAAACGGGATAAAACTTGCAATAGGGTCACGTCAAGATTCTTGGGACTGTACTGGCAGCATTGGGAAAAGTGGACACGACTGATGTTTTATTAGCTTTACTCTGCTACTCGCTGGGCCCAGCCTTTTTTCTTTGAAAATTTTTTTTTTGTTTAGTCAGACTCACTGCATTTTCTTGGACTTAACAATGCTTATTGCCGTGGGGGATTTCCCACCTTTGCTGAGTTTCAGATCATCTGCCATTCCCCTAAGACACCAAGAACCCTCCTGCCTCTTTTTATTGCGAGCTCACTGTATTTCTGAAGCCCGCGAGCTCGTCACCACCATTGCAGTCAAGCTGCTATTAAACACTTACTGTTTGTCTGGCTCGGTGCCAAGCACGCCTCATGCCATCACCTCCTCCTGGTAGCTTACTGGACTGTTATTTCTCCACTTCAGAGATTAGAGGCTGAAGTTCAGCAGACACAGCTAGAACATGAGGGCGCTGCCAGTCCCAGGCCAGCTGGGGCACACATGCTCAGCCTCTACCAGCACATGCGGGCTTGTTACACAGCCCTCAGGCTCAATACAAAAGTAGACGTTTCTGCAAACTGCCTCCACCTCGTACAGTCCCAGTTCCCGAGAAGAAAGAGATGGACATGTTTCAAGGAGACCAGTTACCATCTAGGCCAACGGCCCATCTTCCACTCAGGGTGAGGCCTCACAGCAATAACATCCAAATCTGGTACACTAATTTGCAAGGCACTTGGCAGATTATTTTTAGGAAGTCCTGCTAGGGTAAGATAATGCTGTAGGCCCCATGTAGGCAGCACATGAAAGATAATCTCTTAAGAAACATGTACTGTTCTGTATGGTTCGGCTGGTCTCAGCCAGAAAATACACCCGTGTACCAAGTCCACAGTCCCGAAGGCTGGCAGTGGGCAAGGAGCTCTTCAGAGATCTGCCCTTCTTTCTTTCACCTGCTGCTAGAAAGTCAGTGCTCGGGAAGCAAGGGAGTCTTGCCCACACATCCTAGAGTTTCTGGGTCAGATGAAAAGGCCTCGTACTCCTGTTACCATATTCCTCACCTCGCCTCTCTCTGTGACCTTCAATTCACTCGGCTTGCTGGGTGTGCACGTATTAATTAGGGTCACTGTTATTATTGACATGGCAATATCTGGAGCTGCAATTACCCCCTTCCCTGAAATATTAGAAAACTTTGGGGAGCCTGGGGATTTTTACCCAGAGTACTTCAGCAACCTCATTCCCTTCCACACCTGTTTCTTGAGTTCCTACCTGAAGACCGGGCTCCCCCACAGGGTCCGTAGGCTTTCTCCACAGGCCTGGAGCAGCACCATGACAGGAATTAAAGACCAACTGAGAATGCCAGTGGGCCTCAGGAAGTCTATTACCATGACAAAGACTCCAGATTAACAACAGTAAGGACCGAAGAGCTTGTGTCCCCTGTCCTTTATCCTTTTCCTAATTCCTAACAGATGGAAGCTCTGCTCCCCCTTTCATGATTTAGAAGACTGTAGTTTGAAGTGTGTCATCCAGATGGAGGTGAATCTGAGAACAGGTCCTCTCTGAGAATCTTGTTTCCACTCTCAGAGTGAAGATGAGGTCCCCCCAACTCCCCATCTTCAAGTCTCCCCTTTCTGTTCTCGGTGCCCTAGGTCCTTCAGCACAGATTAAACACCGGTCTGCTCTGTTATTCTTCAGGATTTACAACACAGCAACTCTGCATACGAGTTATTGGGTTGGTTTTTCTTTGCGCACCTGTCTGATGCTGTTTGGGTTTCTCGTCTAGCCTGACGTGAGCCCAGCAGGGCGGACAATTCCCCTCCCAAATCCCTGCACCGGGACAACCACAAACCCTATAAACTGAGGTAGAAATTCTCTTGATATCCTCCCCAAATTCCAGGCATAGGGAATCTTTAAAAGACACAGATGACTCAAGATTAACATTTATGAAGAACAGGAAGCTCTTTGCTCCCAGCCTCCGGCCAGCCCGCCTGGAAAGGCCCACAGCAGAAACTCCAGACTGCAGAAACTTCTGTCTGCTCAGAGGTTTGGGGAATAAATGGGTAAGTAGCTCTGGGAAAAAGGCATAAAAATGTAACGGCCAAAGTAGCACCTGCTTGGCCAAGAACAGTTAGTGTCCTCAGGTCTGTGCCCTTCATAGATAACCTGGGGTGTATGTGTGTGTGTGGGGGGGTGTATGGGGAGGGTTGTGTGGGGAAGTTGAGGGGGTGGGCGCATCCCAGGTCCAGATATGTTGTTATTTTCTTTTTCTTTTTTTTTTTTTTAAAGATTTATTTATTTATGCATACAAGCACTGGGGTATAGGCCAGAGGTGTGGGGGGTGAGAGGATTCACCACAGACAGAGCGGGGAGCAGAACAGACAGATCAACGGAAGTACACTGCTGAGGGGAGCAGCGGGCACAGCAGGAGAGGTCTGCTGCACCATGTGGGTCCCCTCCCTGGCAGGGATCGAACTGGTGCTGCAGTGACTGCGGTTTGCTTCATAGTGCGTTGCTTAACCCACTGCGCCACCAGGGAGGCCCCCAGATATGTTGTTATTTTCACTTGCTGCATTTCTAGTTCTCATTCTTCCCTCAATATTACACACTTTGGCGCCACCTCAGCTGAGGTGCAGAAGCCGGCACTTCCTGGTCACTCACTGGTGTCTGATGCGACTGCTGTTGCTGGGATTCCTCATATACTAAAGTGTACGTGTCATAAACCAAAAATGAAAAGACAAGGACAAACTGGGGACACCTGGTGGGGAGGGGGGAGGGGGAGGGCTGAGGGCAGATGGGAGCACGGGGGACTGAGGTGATGGTGCACTGGTGATATGGTGATGGGAAATACATGGGGATTACAATTGATGTCAAATATAAATAAAGGAAAAAAATATTAAAAAAGTAAAGTGTACGTGTCTATTTTGCTAGCTAGTTTTTTCTTAACTTTTCAGCTCCCCATGTCGCTTCTTTGCTGATTAAAGTGACTCTTGTCACGAGTCCATCTCCCTGTCTCTTTAATTTAGTTTGTGACGCTTGGCAAGGAACATTTCAGGGAAAACCTTAAAAAAGAATAGGAAGTTTCATGGATCATCAATCTAGTGTGTGAAGAAAGGAAACAACAAATGTGTAATCAAAGTAAGCAATAATGACAGGTTTATTTAAAATTTCCAGTAGAGAAAACCCACTAGTTTTGGAATAAAAGTACTCTGTACAAGAGCATAAGTGAATATAAAAGATTAGCAGAAGAAAATAAAACCAAACATAGTACAAAAAAATTTTAAAAGTCTGAAATAGATTTAAACAGAGATGTTCTTTAAATCCTCCAAATATTTAACAGTTACTAGGTTTGGCAGACAATTTACTTGAAAATTAAAGCCTATTCCTGTGTTGTAAACTCCATAAAAACTGCTTATTAAATTCAAGCACTCCATACAATTGGTATTAAAACACAGAGTCAATTTCAGAATAGCAGGAATTATTCATTTGCTCTCATCTCACAGTTACATGAATTAACCAGCTGCATAACTGCTTTTTCAGAGGATGGATATAAGAGGCCAAAAGAAAAAAAAGTAGGATAAAATCTCTAAAAAATTGAAACACAGCAAAATTCAGACATCAGTTCTTTTTAAAGCAAAAAACTGAATTTTTACAGTATATTCTACATTTGCAGTTGTCATTTCCCTACCCCCACCCCCAATACTAAATCCACTAGTCTAATCAATTCTTAACTTCCAAATATTCTGTACATATATACTTAGCAAAGAGCATAGGCCTAACATTATTCTGACAGCAGCAGGGTCAGCATACAATTTTAGAAAGATTACCATGTTTATCATTCAGATTAACCTTTACTTTAAAAAAAAAACAAAACCAAAAACCATTACTAAACAAATAGTTTTAAAATATTATGAAAACCCATGAGAAGACTCAACACGGGCTCTACCTGATAAAAACACACATCAGAAAGACCATTAATGCTGAACTTCTGCCCAACGATGACCTTAAAGTGCCAAACAAGAAGCTCGTGGGACTGTTTTCCAACAGCTGATCCGTCCCTGGCTTGGCCATCTCTCCTCTAACTACGCACAAAGTCCCCCTCAAAGTCTGAATTTTAGCTGATTTTACAACAGAATGTTACAATGTAAACTAAACAGGTTCTTGATAATCAACAGTATTTCACCAAAGGTTTTTTCACGTTTTTTGTTTGCTTTTTTTAAAATTTCTGAATCCAACAGTTGATCACAGAGGTCAAGTATTACCAAGGCTCTTCTGTCAGTTCCCGGTGGCGCCTGACTCACCCATCCTTCAAGTACATGCAAGGCTCAATAGTTTTCAAGAGGCGGAGCCCGAGGCCACTTAAGACACGGATGAAATGGGGTTATGAGGTGAACCCATCTGAGTGAGGACTTTATCCAGCCACTGGAGGGGGCCGTGCAGATGGATCTCAATCCAGCAGGGGGTGCTGGTGACATCCTGGCGGTGGTATTCTGCGCCCCAACCCTAGAAACAATACAGTGGAGGTCACTGAACTTGCTTATAAGTCCATCGAGAAGGTTAGTAAGAAAAAGTGTCAACTTTTTTTTTAAAATTGGGCCCTCTGATTCACACTACGGATGCTTTCCAAACACGGATGTTCACATGCAGAAATGCACACACCATTTGGCAGGCAGTTTCAGGGAAAGTGTGCACAGCGCCCTGAAGTCCACCCTTGGACTGGCGTACCGCCTGTTTCTGAAATGCCTCGAAGAATGTGAACAAGAAAAAGGAGAAAAATAATAAAAAAAAGGTCCTTGTCTTGTGAAATGAAAGTTTTAAAGTATGTGATCGGAGTGTTTTAATACTTCCATTTTCATTGCCTGTTACATTACTGATTGCGTGGTGATACTGATTGTGTGGTAATAGTGGTTCTCATTTTATCAATTTCAATTAATATCAAGAACCTAAGAAAAAAGGTATGCTACAGAAATTGACATTTCTTCCCTATTCAGCCACTGAAGCTCTCATCAGCCCAGAGCTCTTGATCTTTTCATCTCTAAGTGAGTATCCAAAAAAGCTGTAAGTGACACCAAGCCATTTCTTGAGCAACAGACCCCATTCACTATGCATTTGCGTAAGAAGGATCAGTAGACAGCTTGCAGGCACCTGCAGAATTATTGATTAAAATACTAAAATTGCATAGAAGAAAGGCATGAAGCAAAAGAGAACATTAATGTACTAAAAACTTTTCGGCATGGTGGACAATGGAATATGAAGTTCTAACACACCCTTGTTTTATGAGGAATATCAAGAGACGGTTGGGTATTAGTTGTCCCTGCTACCTACCTGCTCCAGGGATTTCAAGAAATGTATCTGAGTATCAAAACTTTCTATACAAAGCTGTAATATGTGAACTACATAGATATACATGTGCATCCATTTATATACATGTGCACTCTATGTACAGAAATATGTGTGTCCATCTGTGTTTGTACAATTATCAACAAGCTGTGGAGTTTCATTTCAGGCATGTTTATGGGCACATGTCTGCCATCAGACACTGAGGTCGCTGAAGGCAAGGTCAATCTCATTTATTTTTGGTCTGTAACATGTAGCACAGTGACTAACACTAAGCAAGAGCTCTAGAAATACCGTTGAGCTGAACTCACTTGGATTGTTGAGATCAAGAGAATTTACTGTGCAAATAATTTATGAAGTGTTTTATAGTCTAAAAATGATCATCTTTAAAAGAGCACAAGATTGGTTATTAATGTTGGTAAGATATCTTGTATCGTTTCTCTAACGATGCAAAGTATGAGAGGGTAAAGTATTCCATCCTTATGATAATAGAGAATGTTGAGTGTGCAAGATATTTGTCGCTAATGTATAATAGTATACAAATTTTTTATTGCTAATGTATGATAAGCAGCTTCCCTTTATCATATCAGCTGCAGTTTTTAATAGATTTGTTCATCCTTAATTCTCCAAATCCAGCTTCCCAGTCAGCTGTGTCTATTGGATCTTGCATAATCCTCCGTTCCAGAACTTGTCACATAATAGTACACTGAAAACATACTAGTACGTCAGCATCTTGAGGCTACAGACTTCAGGGGCTTTTTCATCTTTGTCTTATTTCTCTGGAATAGTTTGCTGAACCATTTGCAAGTGAATGAAATCTAATCAATGTTTAATGCCTATCCTTTCTATTAGTGTAATGGTTGTTTTTTCCCTTATGTCAAATTAAATAATTACAATTGTGTCTAAGTGAAAAATCACTAGAATTGACTGGGTAACTGATACGAGAGTTTGAGGAGAAAGCCAGTTGGCGTGACAGTTGTGAACTCTTCGCCAGCGGTCCTTCGATAAGAACAGGTGCGTCACGGGACCCAAGCAACGATAATTGCAGCTCCCAACGCCACCCACCCACCCACTTCAGACATGGTGAATGTGAGGATCACAGTTAGAATGACAGACGGGACAAAACCTGGACCTCAGCTCAAGGAAGAGGAATTCTTGTCTCCATACCAAAAAAATTAAAAATAACCCCAAATCCAAACATGCTATTGACTTTAAGTAACTGTCCTCACTCTAAGATTCATTTTTGCTAAAATGCTCAGTCAGAAATTAAACCCTAGGTGTTGATAATGCATGAGAAATGCCTGGTAGTCTCATAGGTACGTGGTATATAGGTCACCCTCTTAAAAAGTACAAAACCTCCTTTCATACTACAGATGTACTAGAGTCGGCTACAAAGAGCTCCTGGATTACGTTTTGAGAAAAACACTAAGAGAACACAGTGAAGAGGTGCTAATACAATTTAAAGAAGTAGGAAAAATGATATTTGGGAGAAGGTGTCTTTGATCTAAAGGATGATTAACAAAGTCAAGTTCCAAAGTTACCCTCTGTAATAAATACATTACAAAACAGGTTTCACAACAAGTCAGATGAGCTTCTAAAGAGAGGACATGAAAGGTGATTGCCTCACCCAAATATATAATTAGTTTTGTTTCTCAAGGTAATAGAGGATGAGCATTTATCTTTGAGAATTCAAGACAAGTCAGTCAGCCTCTAGAATACGTTACCGACTCATGAAATCTAATCAGATGTTTAATTTTTTTAAAGAAAATCCAATGGCATCTTTAAAATGTGTATTTCTCAGAAGCAAAAGGGGAGGCTGCAAAAAAGAAGAATTACTGTGAGTAATGTCGTTAGCCTTTCCTCACCTCCAACCTCACAACACAGTCTGGAGCTTAGGCACTTATCTCTGGGCAGGGGCCTTATTCACTTTTGAATTATAAGAATATCATGAGATTTACTGGAACCACTAAAAATCCTGACCAATCAAAAATAAGTTTTAGCAGGCTGAACCTTTATTTTTACAGAAAGATCACTTGCATGTTGTTAAACTTTCTTGTGAAAATGAATGTCAACCATCAGAGAAGTGCCAAAAACAGAGTGAAAAGGAGTGAGGTGTTTGCTAAGCTGCTCTAAGACAACCATGCCTTTACGGTATGGATACTATCTGCCTCCCTCCCCCCCTTCTAGATGGTGGAGACAGATGGGTTATGGGTGGCTTAGTGGAAGGTGGGGGAAAAAAAATAAATCGTTTATACTGAGTAATAACAGAACATACTCTAATGGTATAATATCTAACATGGTGTTATCTCACTAAGGAAACATTTTTAAAGCTATTACTGTTTTAAACAAATACTTCTCTATCCAGTTGATATTCTCTTAACTAATCAACATCCCGGTGGAAGTTTATCAGTGCTGGGGTGACACGCTGGCTTGCACAGACACCTATTAAGAGCCCATCGGTCAACATGCTGGGGGGAAGTATGACAAAGGGATAAACCCAAACCGGAGGAACCCCAGCTCACCCACCTTCACGAAGCTCATTCGTATAGTACACATTTTGGTGAGCTCGTAGACCGTTTCGAAGCCGTGGTTCACGGACTGCGCCAATAACTGAGCGAATTCTTGGTTATTAAAAATTTTCAAACTACACCCGCTAGGGATCTTGCAAACTGTCGTGGGGTGAAATCCGTGATGATAGTTGCAGTTCCGACTTTGCACAAAGATGCTGCTGTCGCTCAGGCACTCGGCATATACCTCCCCTCCAACGTAGTAGAGGTGAACGCCTGCGGAAAGACGGTGCATGGGACTTAAGGCATCACTGCTTGAAAATACTGTTTTTTTCCAGCTGAAAATGATCTGTGTGAATGTATAAATTTACCTGGATTCAAACTCTGGCTAACTAAAGAAAGAGGTATTCTCACAGTCTTGCACAATTGAAAAAAAATCTCAGTTAACTGGATTGGTTAATACAATGCCCTGTGTGCATGTCTCAGTATCTAGCAAATATGAATACCAACAACAAACCACGGCAATTTTGTTTTGATGAGTGTTTAATGCCCTATTTGACTATAAAAGTACAGATTTTGACTTTAAAAATATAGCAAAATAAAGCCAGTCTTTATGATGCAATCCCTGTATGTACCCATCCAAGCCCTTGCATTTATTTTGCAGCTAAATATTGCAGGGAAGGACTGAAAGAAGAAATAAAAGAACTAACTAGAAAACTACAGATAGAGGAAGTATTTCTGAGAGCTGTAAGATCCAGAAAAAAAGACACTAGAAAAATAACTCTTGCTGGGCCTCCCTTGTGGCGCAGTGGGTTAAGCAACACTGTGAAGCAAACCGCAGCCACTGCAGTGCGAGTTCGATCCCTGCCAATGGCCAGGGAGGGGACCCCCATGGCGCAGCAGACCTCTCCTGCCTTGCCCGCTGCTCCCCTCAGCAGTGTGTTTCAGTTAGTCTGCCTGTTCTGTTTTCTGCTCTGTCTCTGGTGAATCCTCTCACTTTCCTGGACTCTGGCCTATACCCCAGCTCTTGTATGCATAAATAAATTAAATCTTTAAAAAAAAAAAAAAAAACTCTTGCTGAGAGGAATCTGGTCTCACTGAACTACCACCTGCTCCCAACTTCTCCCCATGAATGCAGAATGCCAGGAGTGCAGGAAACTACCTACCCAGACTTTAAAAAAAGGAAGGGGGGGGAACCATTTTGACAAAGCCCCCACCCACTAAAGAAGATGACTTTATTCCAGGCTACCCAGCGAAGTCACATCCCACATGGCTTTTCAAAGTGTAACTGAAATGACTGTCTCTTAGAAATATTCTGTGCTGTGGTTTAGGCACACACAGCTGCTGGGGCTGAAGCCCTATTTTCTGTTTGTGTAGGGAACATAATTTAAGAGAGAAAGAGAAAGAAACTTCTCCCCCCCCACCCCCCCCCCCCCACCGATCACAAAGTCAGGAACTTTCATTTGACCAAGTTTAGAAAGTAAACAAAATACAAAGCAGCTGAGAACATTATCAGGCCTGTCTGCAGTGGTGTACAGGAAAGGACCCTTCTCCCCCTGACATGCTGTATTTGGGCTTGAGTCTTGCTAAGCTTTCTTGCCAAGGATTTGACATTCCACACAACCGTACAGTCACAACACGCTTCCTGAATGCTTCTCCACTACCAACTTTCTGCTGTTACAACAAAGCCACGGTAAAGGTCTCCGGATGACTTTGGATGTTCTGAGGGGAGATTCCTGGAAGGTAAGTCACGGGGTCGGGACGTTGTTCCTCCCCGTTACCAAACCACTTTCGGAATCTCGTCTCAGTTTACACACTCACCAGTGACACACGTGTCACTCAGGCAGTCTAGCATCTGAGTTAAAAACAAAAACCAAATTTCCCTAATTTACACCTGAGAAAAATATTGATTTGTGTAGAAGGCTGGAGAGCAGCTCAGGCTGATTTGCCTCGTGTCTCTCTCTTGTGAACTGACTGTTCCTATTTCTTGCTTATTATCCCACTGCGTGCTAGTATTTTTATTAGTTTTTTATCAGTTGTGCATAGAGGAAAGGTAGAAATTATTTATTCAGTTCCCTGTTAATCCTTTTCATTTTGTCCATGGTGTTTTTTTTGAAGCCTTCAGAAGTTTGAAATCTTCAAGTAGTCAAATCTCTTGTCATCTTTTCTGTTGCTTCTTATGCTTAAAAAGTTTCTACCTCTTTGATCAAACGTATTTTCTTCTAGTGTTTTAATAGTTTGCCTTTAAGAAAAAAATTCAACTTATTAATCTAACTGCATATATGGAATGAGGTCAGGGTTTCTCCCCTCGGCTGCATCCCAAAGCTCATTTTGTTACCAAAGAGCCATTAGAGGACTCCACTGATTTCTCATGCTTCACTGAGCACACATTAAAATCTTAAATACAGGATGGTCTGAGTTTAATTCATTCTGTTGTTTTGTCTACATGCTGACTTAATTGCTGTTTCATAATTTTTTATTAAGCCTGACATTAAGAACTTTTTTTTTCTCTTTCATTAAAAGTTTTAGCTGTTTTGATTTGTTTATCCATCCAGGTGATGGTCAGAGAACATTTTCCAACTTTCAAAAAACAATGAATTATGATTCTGACATGGATTGTTTTAAGTCATAGATTAAATTTGGAAGAAGTAATGTCCTGAAAATGTTCTCGCAGTATTATGCTTTCTATTTAGAAGAACACTGCCTGCCTATTAACTTATTCGAATTTTCTTTCTCAGTAAAATTTGGTTTTCTGTACATAATTCTCACGTATTGCTGCATCAGATTACTTCTAAGAAATTTATGTCTTCTGGGGCCTCCCTGGCACAAGGGGTTATGAAGCTATCTGCAGTCACTGTAGCATGAGTTCAATCCCTAGCCATGGAGCTGACCCACATGGCACAGCAGACCTCTCCTGCCTCACCTGTGGCTCCCCTCAGCAGTGTGTTTCAGTAGATCTGACTGTTCTGCCCCTGACTCTGCCTCTGGTGAATCCTTTCATACCCTACACCTCTGGCCTATACCCCAGTTCTTGTATGCATAAATAAATCTTAAAAAGGGCCTCCCTGGTGGCACAGTGGGTTAAGCAACACACTATGAAGCAAACCACAGCCACTGCAGCACAAGTTCAATCCCTGCTGCCGGCCAGGGAGGGGACCCACATGGCACAGCAGACCTCTTCTGCTTCGCTCACTGCTCCGCTCAGCAGTGTCAGTCAGTCTGCCTGTTCTGCTCCCCACTCTGTCTCTGGTGAACCCTCTCACCTCCCAGGACTCTGGCCGGTACCCCAGTTCTTGTATGTATAAATAAATAAATTTTTTTTAAAAATCTTAAAAAAATAAAAAAGAAATTTACATCTTCTGTTACTATTAGGAAAGTGATTTACCTTTCCACCATATTTTCTGACTATTGCCAGATTAAAGGAGACTGAGATAGTTTCTAAAAATAGATTCTTTAGCGGTTTCTAGATACACCGTCATCTTGTTTGAATAGACACCACACCCACAAGTAATACTGACATGGTGAAGGAGGAAAGGCTTACCATACCAGTGGAAATTAAGAAGCTTCTGGAAAGAAATCTGGTAAGACATCAAGAGCTTCTGACCTACTTACTTTAAGAATTTATGTAGGAATATTATCAATTAGTTAATTGTATCATTTTAAAATGATGATAATTTTGGCTTCCTTCCATGATCTATAGTTCTGACCATGGGTGTACTAGTCAGGGCATCAAGAATAATTTTAAATAACAGTGTTGCCAGAATCCTTACTTTCTCCCTATGTTTTTAACAGTAACGTTCCTGAGTGCGATGGCTTTAACCGTCACCTCCACAACTCAAAGTATCAGAAATTGTTTCTATACAGTTTCAAGGGTTTATAGACCACAGAGAGATGTCTGTATGGTACCTACCTTAAGTTCCAGCACCTCAGTATCAAGAGCAGTTTAGATTTTTATCCTTAATCATATGAAGGAACTTCCTGCCCTAAGAGTTGTTCTTCCATTTTTGATTTTTTTCAGGATTTGTGAATGCTAAACTTTATCTCAAATAGCTTTCAAACATCTATTTAAAAAAACTTTTCATTTGGTCCACTGTTTTAAATTTCATGTTAATTAGGTTGTTTTCAAAAGCTTTTACTTTGGAAATAATTTCAAACTTTAAAAAGTTTAAAATAGAACAACAAAGAATAAGAAAACAAACGAAATCCAAATAAGTATTATCCAGATTCGTCTACTGTAACAATTTCACTGGCACCTCCCTCTCTGTCTATCCCTCCACACATACCCTCGTATAGTACACACATGTACAGCTTTACTATAGATGTGTGAGCTTGTACATGTATTCTGACATGGGATTGTTTTAAATGGGTGACTGTCGTATATATGATATATACGTATATATGTGCATAGATGCCTATATATGTATTTCTCCCAGAACCATTTCATCACAGCCCTTTACCCTAAGTACTGGAGTGTGTAGTTCCTGGTGACAGTGATATTCCCGTATGTAGCCACAGGATCTTAGTGGTGCCAATACCCTTTTGGCACTTTTGGAAGTTCTAGCTCCACTTTGCTTTATTTATTTATTTTTTTAAAGATTGATTTATTTATGCATACGAGCCCTGGGGTACAGGCCAGAGGTGTGGGGGGTGAGAGGATTCATCACAGAGAGCGGGGAGCAGAACAGGCAGATCAACAGAAGTACACTGCTGAGGGGAGCAGCGGGCCAGGCAGGAGAGGTCTGCCGCGCCATGTGGGTCCCCTCCCTGGCCGGCAGCAGGGATCGAACTGGTGCTACAGTTTGCTTCACAGTGCATTGCTTAACCCAGTGCGCCACCAGGGAGGCCCACTCCACTTTGCTTTAAAGAAGACCTGTATTAGCACATGTTTTCACTAACAGAAGAGAGCTGAAGAGGACTTTGTTTTTACAACAAAGGGAGAAAAGTGCAAATGTTGTCGGCGTGTGCTCTGAGCGGAGGGTTTAGGGCAGCAGGCACCCGAGTGGAGAGGATGTCCCCACCAAGCTCGTCCCTGGGAACCATTTCTTCTAGGCTGTGAATTTATCTTATTCTGTGTTAGTGTGATTTTAGGTTTTACATGTTAATTGGTACAACTGCTTGTAACATTTTTAAAATTTATTTTATTTATGCATACCAGAACTGGCGTGTAGGCTGGAGGTGTGAGGGTGAAAGGATTCACCAGAGGCAGAGTGGGGAGCAGAACAGGGAGATCGACTGAAATACACTGCTGAGGGCAGCAGCGGGTGAGGCAGGAGAGGTCTGCTGCGCCGTGGGGGCCAGCTCCCTCGCTGGGGATCGAACTCATGTTGCAGTGACTGCCAACAGCTTGACAGTGCTGAGACTTAACCTCTTGTGTCACCAGGAAGGCCCTGCTTTCAGCAGTGTTTAATGAAAAGTGTATGTAAGACTAATTTGTTTCTGCATTTCTCAATTGTTTCTCTCTTGAAGCTGCTCTTTTCCTCTCCTACCTGGTGGTCTAGGATCTCGGTGGGGTCTCTGTCCAGTTTTAGCCCAGTGGTGAACGTCTGGCTGGGTCAAGGCCCCATGAACAGCTGAGCCTTTTGCTTCCCCTGCTGCTCCTGTTCCGTGTAGGTGGCAAACTTCTTCCTGTACTCCTGGGCCCATCTGCCAATTTGCTGCCCTTTGCCGTGTCCTCGAGCAACCTGAACTCTAGCACCCTTCCCAAAGGGTATGCGCTGGGCACAGTACTTGTCTCAGCGCTTTGGAAAGGGGGGAGTCGCGGCATTGCTGCGCATGTCGGAAGTGCACTGCGATGCCTTTGACGGCTCTAGCTCTGGTCAGGTGTCACAAAGGGCCTGAACTTCGCTTTGGCCACTGGGGCTTCTGCGATGGTTGCAAAAGGGAAGAGCAATTATTTGATTATTTTCATGCTCAAATTTCCCTAGGGCTGGCAGGGAGAAGCCCTTCCAAGCTGGCTCTCATGATATGCCCCCAACATTTTATAAGCGCTTTTATAAGCCCTGACTGAGCAAAGCCCCGGTGCTGGAGGCAGCCCTTTCCCCGAGGAACGCAGGCTCCTCTCAGTGAGAAATGACGTGAGAGGCGATCATCTGAGCACTAAACGTGCTTCCTGCTGCTGGCGATCTTGCCTTTGACCCTTTCGGCAGACAGCTCTGTGTGCACGTACGGACACACACACGTGCAGACGCACACGCACGCTCGGGACACACATGCCTGCGTATACGCCGTGTAGGATTCAGATCATGATTCCGCAGATGCCCGCAGGGCTACACTGCTGCCCACTCCACGCATGCGTGCCTCTTAGCTGCAGCGAAGCCCCAGCAGGCCCCACCACCACGCACACATTTAGCCACTTGCTTAATCTCATAATGCACTGAAAAGTTTCATAACTACATCACGCAGGCTGCCACTAAGTAATCAAGCTACTAAAAGGAGTTCAGGACTGGTTTGCAATCATGGGACACTCCCGGCCCAGACTGAGGCCATCGAGCCAAATGCTGTATCGTAAGTTACTTTCCACTGCTTCTCCTCTCCAGTGACCTATGATACCTCTCTGAACTACTCTAGGTTTACTTATTTTAATTTGCTTTCAGTTTGAAGTTGTAAGTCATTGTCTAATAGCTAGCTTCTTCTGCAGCACACCTAAGACAGAATAACATTCCCAAATAGCAATTTCTACCTCGGCTAACGGATACCCACTACGATGAGCTGGTAACTCACAGTGATCGCTGATGGAAAGCAAAAACTTCCTGATGACACGAAGTGGAAAATTACTAAGGCACTGCAGCAGGTGGAAATGATCTGGTGTTTGCTATGCTGGTTTGCTAGGGAAGGAGAAGCCAGTTCTGGGAGAACAAGGACACAGCAGACAAACATTCAAAAGAGGCTAAAGTGGAAACTCACCTTTTCCGATATGCCGCCTTGTGTTTTCGATAGTGGAATTCCGGTTAACGTTGGAGAGCAGCCCAAGGCAGAAACGGTTCTTGTTGTTGGAAGGATCAGTGAAACCATCCACCAGCACGCTCGTGGAGGAGGCATGGAATGCTTCGCCCACACGATTGTTGAGCTCATAGTAGACAATGGAGCACCAGTGTTTTGGTTCTTCATAAGCAACCGCCTGAACATCTGGGAGAAAGAAAAGCTTAGAGTCAACCGTGGTCACTACCTCGGGCTCTCACAAACTGAAACCGCGCCGTGAATTCGGCTGAGGGTCATGGGTGAAGAGACGGCTAAGCTGTTATAACGGACGGAGTTTGTCTCAGAGCAGAGTGGAGCAGGTGCTGCTGACCAAGAGCGACGGTCTCCTCTCATTGAGAGATCATTTCCTCAAGTCACTAGAAGATAGCCCGATGCCAGCAAAGCAAGGTCCCCCCGCATCCGTGGGCTCTCACACTGTGCTCTCTGCTCTGTGACACGCCCGAGTGGAGTCACCCGCCGTGGACCCTGGCTCACCATTTGGAGAAACACAACAAGAGTCAAAGGGGGAAAAAAAAAAGGTGGGACGAGAACAAGAGCGGTCAGGAAATTTGCCAAAGGTGCTGGGATGAAAAGGCGTGTCTTTCAACCAAGCCTATGCTTTCCCGAGCCATGGAAATCAGTTTCTAAGGATCGATAAGAAGTTACTTTACTTCACATCAAATGGCTAATAACTATCATTGCTCCAACCGAGCTACAGCCTTCAGACGTGGGGAGAAATCTTGCCAGCTGGCCATTCTTGCAGAATGAATCATATCTCTCTCATCCAGATTTCATGCTAACTTCCTTCTATTTGCTTTATGTCATGGAGAGCAGGTGTGTTTTGTCTCTCCATTCCCAGAATGGGCCAACAATGGAAATTACCCAACCTCACTGACAGGATGCAGCTTGTTAAGTCAAATCTCTTAAGACTAACAAATCTCCAAACAGAACATGCTTCTAAACATTTGCAACTAAAAGCTTTCAAAGATAAGTTCCTTCTGTAGATGCCACTGGGTGAGAGATCCCAGGAGTGCAAACCTCATGTGCTCACAAGCCAACGTGTAATGATTGGAGGTGTATGCAATCTTGAGTGCACAATTAGTAAGAAAAAAAAGAAAGGAAGGAAAAAAAAAAACCAAAAACCCACTAGAACATGACCCGTCACTGTGAAGGGGTAAGTCCCTCTGTATCCTTCCTATCAACCTTCACAAAAGTGCTTCGCTTTAGATTTCGGTAAAGAAAACAAGGAAAGAGATCATTTGAAACATCCACTCACGTATTAGTTGCTCTATATACTTCAGTAAGTAGGGCAAAAAAAAAAAAAAATCATACACTATTTTCCCTTTTTACCAACCAACTCTCTGAGGTCAACCTGCTGTATTTTAAGGAGCAAACTTGTAGTGATTCCCAAGTGCCAAAATGAAGCTGCTACATCCTCGATAGAAGGCTTTTACAGCAATCAGGATTTTCAAAACACTGTTTGTGGAGGTGAGAGGTTGACCAGTTTTTCCTGTAAAAGGTCAGGGAGGTTTTGTGGGTTCTCTGGTCTTTACACCAATTATGCAACTCTGCCCGATTAGTACAAAAGCAGCTGCAGAGAATATGTACGGAATGAGCTAGCAGTCCGATAAAGCTTTATTTACAAAAACAAGGTGAACTGGTCTGTGGCCCCAGTCAGTTGACCTTTGCTTCAGGGGAATCACCAGAGGTAAGACAACCACACAAAGGTCAACATTCCTTTCTCGTGAAAGTAGGAACTGACTGTAAATTTACGCCAGTGGGAAACATTTTTTAAGGTACATAAAGGAAAAATATTAAAACAATTTGAAGATCTATTTCTTGCTCTGAGACTTTTGGGCTGAACAACAGCTCTGGCGTCAAAGTGCTTTAACTGTGTGTCGTGCTGGGTCCTTTCTCTCCTACTCCCCCAACCCCCAAATACAAGTCCCTGATGTGTGAGGTCAGTTCTTATCCCCAACAAATTCTTGACTGATTGTCTCATAATGATGTTTGCGAGAATGTTCTAGAGATGATCAAGAACCATGAAACACAGGACCAACAAGAAAGACACAACAGATTTTTACAGAGGAAGCAGGTGACGTTTCAATTTATTAACAGCGCTCATGTAAGAAGGGTCCTTTGAGTTTGCCAGCACATTTTAAGAACTTAGAAAACAGGAGCGACTCTCCCAGGTTGGAGTTATCTCCACTTTAACGTAAAAAGTGATTAAATAACATAAGCCCTACTGAGCGACCCAAGGGATTACTCCAGTTTGCATAAGATTTATGCAAATGGAGTTATCTGTCAGGAGCTGAGGGGCAAAGAGCTCTCCTCTAGGAGATCTGGAAACAGTTCTGTGCGACAGTGGGGCTTCCTATTGACAGCGAGTCTACTCCCTAAGGCAACTCAACAGGCCACTGCAGGCCTGGAAGGATGACAAATCCTGCCGCCAGCGTGGGGCACAACACAGCGCTGAGGAGAGACCTGCCGGCCACGAGAAGGGGAAAGAAACGTTCAGTCCTGCATTAAGTCCCTCTGGGTGAGGAGAGGGAAAACGTGCCCGATTGCTTTTGATCACAAGCCTAGAAAAAAACAGCAGGAAAGAAAGAAAGAAATGCCATCCGTTTGTTCCAGCTGCAGCTCTGCGTGGAGGAGAAAGCTGGAAGACTGAGGTTCGTGACTAATGGCCCTCATGACAAAGGAGCCTTTTGGGAAGCTTCAGCACCTGCAATGCTGGAAATCACCAGCGAAAACTCCTTCCGTATCATTGTCCTCGCTGTTTCTCAATACTCCTCTGTCCTTCTCACTCAAACACACTCTCATCACCAACTCAAACTTAGTAAGTCTTGAAGCTCAAAAGAGATGATTGCACAATTACACTAAGGTCTTCACCAGCTAAATCTGTTTTTTTTTTCCTGTAAGAGACTTATGATCCAAAAACTTCGATCAAGCTCCTGTTATTGTTCTCTTTCTCAAACAGCTATCATGTTAAAGAATTTGTGAGAGAAAGTAACGTTTTGGCAGATGAACTTTAGCGAGACTCTGGAAAGGGAACAGCAGGAACTCATCTTACCGCCTCTGTTGACTTCTGAGGGCAGTGAAGGCGCCATCATGTTAGTGTCCATTGGCTGAGAGCCATCCTGGGTCATGGAGTCTTCGGGGGGCAGGTAAGCAGGTGGGGGCGTATCGGCTACAAAGTGAAAAAAAAAGTCATCCTTAATAAATGTGAACACCTAAAAACCATATTCTCGTCTGAGCTGAAATTCTTACAGGATTAAGTTGCCATTTCAAATTCCCGCCCCCACCTGTGCCCCATCCGAGGCCTGGGTGCCCTAGACACTGGATTTGATGCTGAATTTCGGAAAGTTACTATCATTTCATAACCTTACACCATTTCAGTGGCGAGTCAGCGGGAAGAAAAGCTGCGGACGCCCGTTCTGAAGTGGCCTGCCTGTCTGGGATGGTGCCGTTTTAAACGGCCACGGCACTTACACACACTGGCAGGTAATGCACTCGAGAGGAGCTCTGCGTCATTTCACAGTCTCCTGGTGGATGGATCACTTCTGAAGCTACCAGACTTTCAAAACACAAAACTAAAAACGGACCTTCAGGGTCTTTTGCATTAAACCGATGGGCTCCCAGGAACTGCCCACCCACCTTTCATTACGGCCAACCTGCTGACCTGAACGGGCCTTGACTTCAAAGAGCCTGTGAGGGCTGCGCCTCCCTACCCAATGTAATTGCTAGTTTGAAAATCCCTCCTAACAGGAGGCGATAAATCTGTTTATCCCGGCTAACTTGTGCTTCAGAACTTACATGCCTGTTTCTTCCAGAAAGCACGCACCCCCTGACCAACAAGAGGTCGTCAACCGCGATTTTTGAAACAAAGGACACCAGCACAGCCTCGTGCTGTCTTAATAGAAGCTTTCCCGCTGCCATCCTCTGGGGTCAGGGGAGACGAGGTCCTCGTTGGTCCTCGAGCCACGGGCACACAGGCCAGCACAGGGACCAAAGCCTGACCACAGGGACCGCTGACGTGGCGCAGAGATGGCCAAACGGCACAGTGAACGCTGCTGCTGCAGCTTCTGCTGACCGCCCACCGTCACCGTCCAGCCGCCAGCCCAGCACTGCACAGGCGACTGGGGAGCCCGGCCTGGGTGCTCCTCACGCCTTTCCAGCGCCTTCCTCTGAGTTCCACTGCTTGCCTGCAGCTGCGATGCTGGCGCTGCTTCACTTCTAGCCAGGAAAGAAGACAAAGAGCCTGCCCGGACGCCAAAGCCCATGCGTTTCCGCCCAGAAGCCGGGGAGAATTCCCAGGGCACCTGGGCATGAGCACTCAAGGGGCCTGCAGGCCATCGTGGCCGAGACTCCCCACCCCCTCACACGCCTCCGGCAATGCTCTCTTCTCCCCATTTCCTGACCTGGCCTTCGCCTCCAGTGCAAATCAAGCCAGGTCTTCGTGTGCTCTCTCTTGGCCACCCCAGCCCAGGTGGCGGCTGCTCAGAAGCTGCTCCGTGAACCCCACCACTGAGCTGTTCGCCTGAACCCAGAGGGTCTGCGGGGGGCTGGCGCTGTGCGTGGGCAGTGGGCAGTCATGGACCACAGAGGCCAGCACAATTTTTTTTTTTAAGATTTATTTTTTTATTTACTTATGCACACAAGAGCCAGATAGTAGGGCCAGAGGCGTGGGTGGTGAGAGGCGTCACCAGACACAGAGTGGGGAGCAGAACAGGCGGGTCCACTGAAATCCACTGCTGAGGGGAGCAGCGGGAGAGGCAGGAGGAGTCTACCACGCCCTGTGGGTCCACTCCCTGGCCGGGGTAGAACTCAGGCCACAGTGGCTGGCGATAGCTTGATGGCGGATACTTTAACCCCTGCGCACCAGGGAGGCCGGCCAGTTTGATTGCTAAAGCAAACTATCACTGAAACAGTTTTTGGGTTGAAAAGCAAGCCAGAGGCCAGTGAACAGGCTAAAGTAAAAGCCAGTAGTATTAGGTGTGGATCGTTTTTCGAGTGTGGAGGACATGCCAGCACCACCACCGAATACCAATTTCCTTAAAAGCATTTCAGGCAGCCTGAGGGGCATGGGTGGCCAGGCGATTTCCCTTTGTGAACCATTAATAGATGCCAAATACATCTTTGTTTAGCGCATCCTCCTTGAGGTCTACTGGCAAGAAATGAGGCACAATTTTTTTTTCCTCCCGAGTTGCTTATTTACCCATAATCTGAAAAATATAATGTCCTAAATGATTTATTTTGGTAAACATTACACCATCAGTTAAATCTAAATAAGGGAGATAATTGGTTTTGTTTTGTTTTTTGTCTTAGCTCAGTTAAAAGAGCAGATCATTTCAGTACTTGGGTTGTAACTCCTGTGGTAAACTCTATGTTTCTTGGGATTACATCACCACGTAAATGAATTTAATTAAGTAGGGTTGTGTGATCCCTCAGGAACTACTACTTCTGAGGTTGCTCATGCTATTTTTCTCTTTCCCTTTTATCGAGAAAGAGCAAAGGCTGTAACGAATATGCTGCCCTCGGAAAGGCAGCTGTTACAAAACCTTTCACAAGAAAACATATTCGAACATCTGTGCTGGACTTGACTTACTTTCACCCAAAGTCCTACCCCGGTCTAGAGCACACTGAGTTGCAAAGACCTCCTTGCCAGCCTCAGCGAGTCCTCTCTTGGCATCTCTCACAGGTTATCAGAAACCACAATTTTAACTGAAAAGATGTATAACAGAAGCAAGTCCTCGAACACCATCATTTCAGTCAAGGGGGCTGGGGTTCTTTTTGACTCATCAAAGTTATGATGAAACGACGCGGCACGGGCGATACGACCCGAGCACCTGCTGTGTATCCAGCGTCTCCGAACCCTGAGAGAGGAACATCTGAGCACAGAGCATCACGGACCAAGCCAACCTACCTGGCATCTGAAAAGGGCTTCCCGGGTCCGAGCTGGTAGGAGAGTGAGGGTAGGTGCTGCTGCTGCTCCCAGGTGAGTTTGGGTAACTGCTGTTGGGAGAGTGAGGAAACGGATGGCTGTTGGGTTGCTGGAAGGAATCCGGAAAAGTGGCGTTGAGTGGCATGTGAGGCTCGTTCTGTCCCAGGTTACGGAACTGAGCTAAAAGGCTATGCTGAGGATTATATTCACTGTGTCTCGGAACCAGCACTGGAGGAAGAACTGGAAAAAAGAAAAACAGACAAAAGTGAGAAAGATAAAACACCTGTAATAACATCACAACGAAGCTGAACATAATCTGTAAGCTACAACCAACTATCAGGACCCTGCCTGCAGCCAACTCAAAAGCACCTTTCAGATGCAACCCAAGCCATTTTCACTCATGAGCAAATGCAGAAATAAGTCCAGCTTCTTTAGAAGCCTTGATGACTTATGCCAAACACCTGCGGCATTGACAAACTGCTCAAGGTAAGTTTGCAAAACACCTCGAGTTTAAAAATGCTAAGGTTTCCCCATTCTCAATTCTTCTTCCACTAAAATCCAAAGCACCAATAAGAACATGTTTCAATACTGACACTCTCACCAGAGAGCCCTGGATGTAAGATTTTACATGGAAGAGTTAACAATATTTATGAATCATTCACAACTCTTTTAAATCGGCACATGAACTTACTTTGAAATGAAAGCAGAGTAAGTAGAGTGGGTGCATATGGCAAGCAGTGTAACATCCAAATCCCAAGGACATTAGGACAGCTCATCAGACAAAGCAGGATGTTTATGGCACAGACGTCGTGTCGTGTCCTAGCTGTCATACAAACATCTTCCCTCTAAGAATCAATGCATGTATCCGCTTCCCAGTCATCCCCATCACGGGCTAACATGCAAGGGAAGAGACCCTGCAAATGCAATGGTAACACCTGGAAGGCAGGCTGATGGCCCCAGCCAGCTAGGACCCAGCTTCCTGCCACGCTGCCAGATGGCTCCTCCCTGATAGCAGGCCCTTTGCTTCCTGAGGGCTTTTATGGCCTTGGCTACAAAGAGAAAAACAACCCATTTGTGAACAGCATGGAGGAGACAGGAGGAGACTGAAATCTATGGGGCTGTCAGAAAATTCAGGATGCATTTTTGCTTGAAAAACAGAAAAAAATACATCATAACTTTCCCGGCAGGCAAGCAATGTTACTGTTGTTGGAAGTCTGGGCTCAAAATAATTTTCCCAAATCATTATTTAGTGGCATTAGGAATTAAGTAGTTTTTTGAGGACCTTCCAGTGACTCTGTCCATAACTTTTATCATTTCTACAAGAAAAAGTGCTCTTAACACTTGGGTTATCACTTTTTCATGTCATGTGCTGAAACTTATTTTCTTAAAAAAAGTTGAGATGGCATTAAAACTTCTTATATGCTGTATTTTAAATTCTCACATAAACCTGTAGTAGGAAGAGCTGCTGAATTCCCTACCTGGTGTCCCTGAGAAGCAGATTTGGGTAACAAACGTGTATTTTTAGCACCGTGATGGGATCGATGGAAACATCACTTGTCTCACCAGTCGACAGACAAACCTGTGCCTGTATACTGCAGCACTGAAAAGGGGTGCCTGCAGCTGAGTCTCCAGAAGTGGAAATACGGGGAACAGGGTAAACACAGACATAACTTTGTCACTGGCCAGTTCCGTTCGCATTTGCCACCAGCACTGTGTGAATGACAGCCCCACAACCTCCAGGACAGACTGTTCTGTCAAAGTTTTGATTTGAGACTCTGATGAAAAATAGCATTTGATTCCATTTTGATGAACTTTTTTATGGTAAAGTTCTCTGTGAAGGGTCTTGTGCCTTTTGCCCACTTTTGGTCTTGGTATTTTTTATTAAAAAAATACATTTATTAGCGATATCAGCCCATGACAGATATTAGAAACATTTTATCACAACCCTTGATTTTTTTTTTTTTACTTCGCTGATATGCAAAATTTAATGTCTTACTTCTAGGTACTTGATTTTATCAACACTTTTTTCTATTGCACATGGGCTTTTGGCCATAGATCTTCTACAGCCAGAGCGTAAGGAGGAATCGAGCCATACATTCTTCTCTGGCATACGAAATTCCACATTTTATTTAGATCGCCAGTACTTGGAGTTCAGTTTTACTTGTAGTACAAGAAACAGATCTAATTTTAGCTTTTTCCAAATGGTTAGCCAGTTGCCCCAACACGGTCAATGAAAGAACCCATCTTTGTCCGGAGATTGGAGATACCTTGTTTCTCATAAAGTTCTGTTTATGTTGGGGTCCAGTTTTAGACTTGCCATTCTGTTCTACTCTTCCCGTTGTTGTTCCTTGGGCCTGGGCAGTCCTGCAACTGTGCCTGCGGGTGAGAACCGCAGTCACCTGTCCTCCATTCGCCACTGGCCTTTCCACGCTGTATCTCCCTCACAGTCCTGTCTTGGCTGTTTCAGAATGAGCCATGGAACTTGCACTTCAGTGTCCTCACCTTAAGGCAAATTTCTTTCATCTCTAGAACTCTACACAGTGTCAGTTCTGATTCTCAGGGAAGAACAGAAGTTAGGAGGATACAAAAAAGACCATCACGTCAACATGGAAATTCATGGGCGCGTCTGAGCCTCTGGGCCGGGAGGCATGGAGTCAAAGCCGCTGTCTCAGACTGGGGCAGCCCGACACCGGCTGCGGACCCAGGCATCAGTCCGTGCCTGTTCCTGGGTAACGAAGCCAGCACCCCAGCCCTGAGTGGCACACAGCGGGTTCCCCAACACCGGTCCCCCCCTTCCCGTGTTCTCTCTTGCCATCCTTACCCTGCCTTCCTTTCCTCCGCCAAATATTTACGTGCTTACGTACCGCAGGAGCAAGGTGCTGCGTTATTAGACCTCAGTTTGGTAGAGGTGGAACAGCTCCAGGGTGAGGGCTAAAAATCTCAGGAGGGAAACAAAAATCCTCCCTAAGGCACATGTGAGGCACAACTTCACTTAGGAGCCGTCTCCAGTGCCGAGGTCAGCGTGGATGTCCTGCTCCGTGACTCACTAGCCAATGAGCGAGGGCAATTTACAGACCTCCCTTCTTATTACTGTGCTTGGCCTAACAGTACTATTGCCAGTTTTTTAATTTAGCGTTTACACAGGGCTTACGGTGGCCAAATGCTTATAGCAAATATTAACTCATTTGATCCTGTAACCCTGAACATTACCTCCAATGGGCAAAGCGGATATTGAGATACACAGAGATTATATAACTTGCCTATGGAGAGATAAAGCCTACAAGCAGTGGACTTAGGATTCAAGCTCCGGCGTCTGGATCCAGGAGGGAGGCGCTAACCCACGGGGCTGGGGGCTGTCTGGGGACACAGGTTGGTGTGAACAAGCTCCTGGGCTCTGAAGATCGCTGACACATCAAGCAGTGGGCCCAGCCTAGTCCCCATCAGACACTATTGGTATGTAAATGAACATCCCAGGTGCTCCTGGGCTGCCTGGCTTAATTTGTAATTGCAGCTGATTGTAATTAGTTCTCATTCTGAGTTCAAGTTTGATGCCGCTGAACACAGTCTACAAAACAGACACCTGTTATCTAATGATGACGATTACTGACCAAAGGGGAATAAACACAAATAAAACCCCAGAACCACTCCAAGCACAGGTGTGGCCTCTCTCAACGCACCATTATCAATCAAATTCATGCAGCTGGTGCACAGTGGCCGGGTCTACTGCACACCCGGGACTGACTGGGTGGGGGGGCGTCTGCTCGGCGAAGCAGCAGGATGGGGTCAGAGGTCACTTGACTCCTCTGTAGGAACAGGGTGTGCACGGACAACTTACGGAGCCGCGTGTCTCGGCCACCCCGCTGGCCCTCGGCCCTACAGCGTGGTATGGATCAAATGGGACACCGAGCACAGAGCAAGCATGAAAATAGGAAAATAGTTATTTTTACTTTTTATTGTCACTATTACCACTTATTGCTCGTGCTCCTGGAGATTTGCTGAGTGAAAAGTTGCATTACGAATTTCACTTTTCCTCTCAAGATGTGTCCAGAACTTACAGTCCTTACTTCTGGCTTTGGCCACACTGCGTCTCAACAATCTCTTAGATCACGAGAGCACAACAGTGATGACCGTGGGGCTGGGGCGTGGCAATCGGGTGACGGGCCCGCTGGAGGGTCCACCGTACGGGGGAGGGCGGAGGCCAGACAGATGCCAAGTTGCACCACTGGAAACCTGACGCCGCCATCATTTTATAAACTCATGTCACTTCAATAGAAGTTTGGAGACTGAAGTAAGAAACTGAGGGGAAAAGTGGCAGTGGGGCACGAGTGCTTCCCACGAGCGTGTTTGATTTAACCCCACGACCCTGACCCTGGCAAGAAGAGACCATCACTCCGTCTCACAGGAGAAAGACCTCAAAGAGGAGGAGCACCTGCCCAAGGCCACAGACCCCCCCGTGCCACACCTTATGCTCAGAAATCTTCACCTGAGATTTCAGCCTCACTACTGGAGAGACCTAAGTATGTCCCTTAAATGATGTCATCCTCAGTTTTTCCTGAAGAATTCCACTCCCCACTTGCAGTCAGCGACCAAATTCTCCACCAGATTCTCCAGTGAGGAAACACCCTCCTGCCTCTCCCCACCTCCAGCTTATCACTGAGGGTTCATCCCTCAGTGCTTGATAATTCAATTCTGTCCTTCATTATTTTTGTTGACCAAACTGGCTCCGGCCCCAGGGCTGTCCCTTCAAGCTGACCTCTGTCCTTGGGACATGGCTCCTTCAATATTCTTTTTTTTCCCCTTCAATAATGAGCTTTAAAATTACCGGCTGTTTTTCCTATTTAAAAGCAAAAGATTCTATGTTTCAAAACATTTATCTACAAGAAACCTACTGTTTTTTGCTCATCTTAAACATCTGGATAAACTGGGTTGAGGCTCAAAGGAAGAGACTGTTAGAGAAAATGCTGCTGCGGCTGCTTCAGAGCAAGCTGGCCAGGAGTGTCCAAGAGGTTGCCGGGAAAGGAAAAACCCATGGGGCGATCGCACTCTGTTGTCACATACGCATTTATTTTTAGTTTAGGAAGAATGTCGATTGAGCATAAACGCTATATAAACATCAAAGACTCTCCTTTTGCCCTTTTCTGACGGAAGTGCTCAGACTGCACGCAGGCAGGCAGCCGGGCGCAGGTGCGTGAGGGCAGGAGCCAGGCCTCTGCCCAGGGAAGCGGCTCTCTCTGTGTGGAAGAGTGAAGAACCAGGACAGCAATCTCCTGAGCAGCTGCAGGAACCGAGGTCAGACCGAGTCTGTGGGTTTGCCAACATCTGAAGAGATGGTTACCCCCCCCCCCCACCTCACACCCCCTCTTGTAAACCAACATCATCTCAGTAAAAAACACAGTTAAGAAAACCAAAACTTGCTCCTCTCTTAGATGTACTACATGAAAGACATCAAGTGCACAGGTGGAATACATGACAGTAAAATGAGCTGAAATTTACTCGTTTAAAAAAGACCCCAGAGCATAGAACAACCACTTGAATGTTTTACCATTTAAGGAAAACAATTGTTCAACAGTCGTTTGTTGGCCGAAACCTTTAAACACAGACTGTTTCCAGGGAGCTCTCCTGTCAGAAGTGGCAGTTTCTGCTGGTCGCCTCACGGAGGCTGCTGAAGAGTCCTGCGAACAGCAGGTCTGCACGGCCGGTCCCGGGCGGGCTCCGTGCTGAGGGCCTCGGCGGTGGGGAGTCCAAGCTCCGTTACAGTGAGGACACTGACCACCAGGAGAGAGGAGCGGGTGAGTGGCTGGCAAAGTGCTCGTCTCCCCTCCCCCCGACGGAGAGGCGTGCTGGACAGCGGCGTCCAGGCAGAGGACAGCGGCAAGGGCTGCAGTCTCCGCTCCCAGCGTCTGTACCTCAGTCACTCTAGTTCCCAGCCAGGCTGGCAAATGAACAGCACTTGGGACTGTTAGCTTCACTATTCTTCAGGCTCTCCTGGCCCTTTAACACAGTGCCGTGGGACCCCCACCATGCCCAAAGCAGCCCCCAGCTCTGGTCTTGAAATAGCCTCTCCTTGCTTCCCTCTCTCCTGTCTAAGCAAATCTCATTTTTCCAATGATAAGAGCAGAGGTCTGCTGGTTTGGCTACTCCATGACTATCAGGCATGAAACTGAGTCAAGAGAACATGGGCATTTAGACATGGAAAAGACCAAGGCGGGTGGGACGTGCATCTTGGGGAAAGAAAGATCCAGTCTTGTCTTTTGAGCCTTTTGATGCTCACTGCCAGGAGCCCGAGAGTCGGACTGAGACAATCAGCTCACCCTCCCCACAGAAACCAGCCTTCCCTTCCACACCCCTCCCTTCTGCAAGTGTCCATCAAAAACATGGGGCGCCCAACACGGAACCATCTCACCACCTGTGGCTACCCCACTCACCCCGACGCTCACCAAGCATCCCCAAGCCTGCAAGAAATCACCGCCAAGGAGGCCCCGCAGGTGTGCACAGAAAGCCAAGAAGCACAACTCAGAGGTCACGATGTTCTTGCACCCAAAGGCAGGCTTCGGGGTAGGCGCCAGGTTTCCCCTTCTAGTTTAAATACGTTTATGCTGTTGCGACCAGCGTACACACTGCTCAGGTATTATGACATCTTTCTCGGAATAATGCAACATTTATCTTGGTCTTTCCAAGTGACAATTAGCACTACATGAGGATGGCTTTTTGAACAGTTATTTCAAGTGGATGAGGCACCTTAGTGTTTTTCAAATGAACTCGACATTTTGGTGGTCTTCAAACTGCCCTTTTCCATAAGCCGCTTTTTGTTGTGTTTGTTTTCAGCAGCAGTTAGCTGGCTATAAACTAGCAGTGAGCGATGGAAGCGTGCCCAGCTCGACAGGAATCAGGGAAGAGCGGAGAATGATCTTCTCCTACCCAGCTAATGTGGCACAGATTAAAAAGAATGAACGGTGGACAGTGGTCAGGAAAGCACAAGTACGAGAAAGACATTTCCTGTCCCCTACAGAGAACACTCAAAATCTCAGCTTGGAGTGGATAAGGCAACAAGGCATTCTGCAGAGAAACAAACCACATAGCAGTGGTCTAGGTGCCTGCTTCACTTTATGTCCTTAATGTACTTTACAGTTCCTGTAAAAGTAACACGTAGTAACTGCTAAAACTTTCCATATGTTCACCCATTAACAAAGAACACAAAACCAATGCCTTAAATAAAGCACTAGTCACTCAGAAAAAAACATCACATCACAGTAATAAACTTCACCTCAAGCTTGTATTTAACAATAGGAATTAACAATAGTGAAAGATGTGGGTATAAAATCCTATTTGAGATTATATTACTTCATCTGTCCTCTAATTCATAGCCCCCTTATCTGCAGTTCCACCATCCATGGTCAGCCAAAACCCTAAACACAAGAGATTTTTGAGGGAGACCACATTCAGTTAACTTTGATTATAAGATCGTTTTAATCCTTCTATTTTAAGTTGTCATTAATCTCTTAGTACGTGTAATTTGAAAAGTTCATCAGTTATGTATAGGAAAAGGCTTAATACACAGAGGTTTCTGCACTGTCTGCGGTCTCCGGCATCCACTGGGGGTCTTGGAACACATCCCCCAAAGGAACTAGGGTGGGGTCAGGAGAGAAACTACATGACAATGATGAAATTATCGAACATACACCAAATGCCGCTGGTAATACGAAGGAGAAAAGCTCACCATCTATATATACTCCGTGTCCCCCTAGTTATGGGTTAAGTTCGGAGAGAAGTAGTAGAGGTCAAATGCTTTTTCAAAGTAGCCCTTCCACGTGGACCAACAGCTGGAGACCCCGGCGCTGCAGGCCGGGACTCTGTCCTCTCCCAGGAACGCTCCACCCAGACCTCCCAGACCACCATGCAGGCTGAGGTTTGCAAGCGTTCCTGCTTCCTCCACGGTGCACACATTTCTCTCCCACCTCAGAAGTATTAGAGAGCCATCCAGACCAGGACCACAAACGCACAGCGGTGTGTCTGTGTCACTGGAACTCACAAGCAACACATGTGCTAACACCCCACGGACTTGACCCCCCTCGTGAGCCTTCCCTGGTCTGCATCACTAAGAACGCTTTCTACATATGTCTCCTTATAAACCCACTTAAATCCTTTGTACAATACAGCAGACACGCATACGCATCTGTATCTGTACCCGCACACAGACCACCCGACACACCGCCAGGGGTGTCGAGGGAGGCGTTTCTGGGGCCGCCCTCTGGCGTGTCGGCTGAGGCCCCGCCCACAGGCCGAGCCGCTCCGCAGCCTGTTGCGTGCATGTGCAGGCGGCCTCTCTCAGGTCCGCAGCCCGAGGTGCGCACACACACCACACATGTTCGGACAGAGTCAGACGCAGATGAACACGGGTGGGACGCTCAATTTTAGCCTCAACGTGCAGGGCTGAGGGCCGCCCAGGTCTGTCAGAGCAGTATCTGTTGGCTGAGTCTGCGAGGTGTCTCTGGAGACCACACCGGAGTCGGCGGACTGAGGCAGGAGATCGCCCTCCCAAGGCAGGGGCAGCCTCCAAACGGTCCAGTCCTCGAGTCAAGTACAAAGGCGGCGAGGGGGACGGCAAATCGGCTTTTTTCCGCGTGAACCGACACGCCCATGTTCTCCTGGGCCCATGGGTGCTCCCGGGCCTCTGGGCTCGGTGGGGTGTCACCACTAGCTTTCTGGGACCCCGGCTTGCCAGAGCAGCTAATGGGATTTCTGAGCCTCCACATGTGAGCGAGCTGATCGCTCCGGTGACCGCTCAAGCACAGATCTCGCGCTGTCCTGTTGGTTTTGTTCCTACGAGAACTATGACTAGCGCACAGACCGTGTTTCATTTCTATAGTCAGTGTTGTAATTAATCCCAAAGCTTCAAAACACTTGTCCTGATCATATCTGCCTATCTGACTTACACTTTAGTTAGGACTCCTCCGTATCACCTCTCAGCTCAACAGGAGGGAAAAGTCAACACTCCTGCTGCCACCCCATCCTCCCACGCATATACTCCCGCTGAAAGGCCTCTTTCAGTAGAAGTTTTTGTGGTCATTGGCTCAGGTACAGACAAGTTCGCAGGATGAAGCAAAACATTGTTTACAAAATGATTTGGGTTTTGGTTATTCAAAAATTATTTTATCAAATCTCAACTTCTGAGCGTATCTTTTTAAAATTCTGGGTGACAGAGTAAGAAGGACCCAGCAGGGCGCACAGAAATGTTCCAGTCGCGTCACGGCACAGGACAGAGCACCGAGCCGAGAGCTGAGGTGGCTGCTTTCCCAGGATCACTGTTTCTTCAATGGAGGGCACTGCCCAGCCCCGCACAGAAGTAAGACACAGGCAGAGAAACCCACCACCCTTCACCCAGTTTCCTCCCACAGCAACATCTCGCAAAACTAGGCGGTACCAGTCAGAAGAGACACTGACACAGCCACACAGCCATGGTGCACCCTGCCCCCCCCCCCCCCCCCCCCCCCCCCCCCCCCCCCCCCCC
>JAGFMF010011634.1:3335795-3452607 GCA_019455555.1 Galemys pyrenaicus
ATTTTGATTTTGCTCTTTTCCTCCCAGATTTGTCTGACTCTTTCTGACCCTTTTCTATGGGTCTCTACTGAAAGGTCCTTTAGATGTGTGCCAGGTTTTTGGGCGTTGCTTTGGGCCAATCCTATTTGGCTGAACTTTTACCCTCAAGGAGATGGGTAACTTTGGATGCTTAACTCAGTAACTATATTCTTTGTTCTTTCTTTATTGTACCCTAGTTGTATTAAAGTTCCTTTCCATTAAAGGTTTTGTATGTTTATCTTAATGCGGCGGATGGCAAAACCCATTCAGAGAGGGCAGGCTTGGGAATTCTGGGTGCTCCTCTCCCTGCCCTGTAACAAAACTACCACTGACCCCCAAATGGAGGAAGGAATCCATTCTCTGTTTTTCACAGGTTTAAAAGCGCTTTTTAAATGCTCTGAAGCTGGGCTAAGAAAAGCTCCAGAAGAAAATGTATTTCGATGAAATTCTCACTCAAGTAAGCACGATGGAGAATGCACTGGCAGGAGACAGGACAATTCTGTTGGTCTCAGACCAAAACAGCAGCAAGGTCCAGGGGTCGCAGAGCCCCAGGAGTCAAGTTTCTCCTAACACAAAGTCTTGTTCTGGTTACTTGCAAGTATTTCCCAACTTTCTAAATGAGTGATTGATAACAGAAGAGATTGATGACACAGAATTTCATTAAGGAGGTTTTTTTTTTTTCCTTGAGATTAATTTTCCAAATCTGGGAAATGGGGGGGAGGGGGAGGTGAAGATGGGAGAAAGGTTATGCCCTTGTAAGCCTATTTTTAGTAATGCAATTATGCAAGTCCTAGCGCCTTTAAAAGGCAGGCACTTAACAGCCAGTCTTTCCAGTCTCTCAGGTGTGACTGAGTGACAAGCAGGAAGAACTACCATGTGGTCTCTCAAAGGAGTGTTAAGTGAGCAAGCATCTCAGTAATCAGAAAGAAAGGGAGTAACAGGTAGGCTCCGAATTCCAGAGTACCACTATACTTGTCAGTTCCCTCCAAGCTGTGATCTAGCAGTCACTGACTTCAAAACGGCATCCTCTCCATGAAAAGGAAACGGAATTTACGACTGTCACGATCCCATGAGCCTCTGAGGGCAGAGCTGTGTGTGTCAGCTGTGCGGCACGCCCCGTGCATCTCCACGGTGCTAGAAACGGCCGGTGACCTCTCCTGGCTCCTCTCTGCGCAGACCAGCCTGAGGCTGCCTTTAGGGCGATGGGTCAGCTTTTCTGCCGGAGAGGTTCCCTACCGAGTAGCAAGTGTCAGTTCTGGTTTGTCTCCTGAGGGCAAGACGCCTGGGCAGAGAGCCACTGAAGGCACTTAAGTTTCCTTAGGTCCTCACTGCAACAACTGAGCTGATTTCTGCAGTGCAGCTCTACTTCCCCTAGAGCTGCTCGCTCCTCAGTCCACGGTGTCCTTGTTCCTGTGCCGGAAAGGTGTCCTTCAGCACCCAGCAGCCTTATCCGGCTAGGTCTCCTAGCTCCAGAACCTTCACCTGCATCACGCAACTCAACACTGGAGGCGGTCTCCTAGCTCCAGAACCTTCACCTGCATCACGCAACTCAACACTGGAGGCGGGCGAGGGCTCACTCTGCAAACACCCCAGATGGAAGGCCAGAGGCGATTTAACCTTTAATTTTATGAACTACAAGAGGGCAGGTCGACTATTCTCTGAGTCACTGCTATCTTCAAGTAGCAATTTTATGCTAAATGGGTTAAATGTCCTTAAGTGGCAAGTGAGGAATGAGTCACCATTAGCAAACATACAAAATTATTTTAATCAAGGTATTACCTTCTGCCAGTATTACACTGGCTGTTTTGGCCAACGTCAACTTACGCAGCCATCCTTGGCGGTACACAGGATCTCAATTTTGCTGATGCGTGAGAGGCCCAGCCGTTCAGTTCCCAGCCCCCAGGGAAGTGGAAGGGTTACCACTTAAAGCAGGGCTGATACTAATGGCCATTAATTAGATTTTTAAAAAATAATTTAAACGCCAAAATCAGAGGAAACTGGAATAGACTAGAGGAGGGGGAAAACCTGTGGTTTTATTAAGAAAAAACAAGCCCTGCTGTGTTTCATTTTTCAGAACACATTGCTCCTGCCCCGCTGCTGCTCTCTTGCAGGTGCTGTTATAACAACTGGCCCCTCCTCTGCAGGGGGAGCTGACATGCCCCAGGCGGGACAGCCTGCACCCTGTCCCTATATTTAGATCCTCGCCCAGCTCTAATTGAATAATTTAATCAGGACCCTCTAGAAGGGAAACACATCCATATCCATCACAGGCACCAAAGGAAACATCTTTACAAGTTACATCCTTTTACAAACCGACATATGGTCTCACCCATTCTCCCGATTGTTGAACCCTCCTCTGGGAAGAGCATGGAATTTTATTTCTTTTTATCACTTGCAAAAATCACTTCCCTCCTAATTCAGCAAAACTGGGTGGAGGCCACTTCCTCCACAGGTGAGAGAAATAAAACTTGTTGATCTGTCATTGTCAGGAATCTGAAAGTTAACCATTTACTTTATGTCTGTTCAAAGGGGCAGACACAGGAGAAATCAGGGCAGCCTTCCCCAGCCTTCATATAAACCCCTCCAAGTTTGGGGGTCATTTATCGTTTCCGAATGACACAACAAGAGCCCCTCGTTTAGCGGGGAGGCTTGCTTGGTAGAGAGGGGGGTGTGAAGGGCGGCTCTCCACTGAGCGGCTGTTGTGGGGCAAAAACCCCCTCTGAGCCTCCATTGCTCCTCCACAACCCACCCTGCTGGGTGTGAAGAGGCCTAACTGAGAGTAGGTATAACTGATAGGAAAACTGACCTGCTGGAAAAGGTACATTTTATTAACAAACAGTCACACAGTAAGAAAGCTCATTTTAATACTTTGTATATACTTTGTATCTACTTATAGTGTTTGTCTGTGTGGTGAAAGTTCTAACATTATATTAAGGGGGGGATGACAATATAAACAAGGTGATAACCAGCTTGTTTTACTCAAATATCTTCAAGTCAGTAGTTCGATTCATTCAGCTGACACCTGCTTGGAGCAGGATGCCATCGTGACTATTGGAACAGAGCACTGAGCAAAAGAGACAAAACCAGGATTTTTTTTTTTTAAAGTTCATACCTTCACAGGGGTCTCCCTGGTGGCACAAGGGGTTAAGGCGCAGCACTGTGAAGCTATCAGCACCACTGCAGTGTGAATTCCATCTGGCCAGGGAGGTGACCCACATGGCACAGCAGACCTCTCCTGTCTCGCCTACCGCCCCCCTCGGCAGTGGATTTCAGTAGATCCACCTATTCTGTTCCCCACTCTGTCTCTGGCGAATCCTCTCACCCTCCACACCTGTGACCTGCACCCCAGTTCTTGTATGCATAAATAAAAATAAATCTTTTTAAAAAATTTTAATGATCCCATTTAAAAAGCATACGTGGAAACAGAAACTGTACACACATATGCGCATCTTTCAAAGCCTGGAAGGAGATAAAATTGAAGAAATGGTTACCTGCAGGCTGAGCTGGGAGGAGGGGAAGCCGCAATCACTTAGCAATCACTTAGCGCCAATGCGCATGCTCAGTTTGAAAACCCCACTAGCTAAGATAAAAAGCGAAGTGCTCTACACCACATGACTGCAGCAGGCAGTATTAAGACTTGGAGGTGGCACTTATCTTTTTATAAAGGAAAAGGTAATTGTTTCTGCCCAGAATAAAACATCACTGAGCTGGGGTTTTCAGAGAAATTTACTCCTGTGTAAGGGCTGGAATAGACGACCCAACTCTGGATTAATATAATACAGGTGCTGTATTTATTAAACAATTCAACCACATGACCAAAAGTACAATTTTACAAAATGGCATAAACGAGCAAGTTTCCCATCCTAGTCCCCTTTCCACTGACACTTCAAACAGTTTTCAAACGTTTTGATGCGTGAATCGTCCCACTCCGCCTCCCTCCCCCAAACGCTGTGTATTACTTGGATTTCTTCAGGAGCAATTCGGGCCTGTCCCGTTCCCAGCATATAAGTCAGTTATTTGGAAGAATCAAGTAACGTCTCAACACCAGAGCTGACACAGCTGCGGATACCAGACTGGCCGGACCACGACTCTCTTCCACCGGCTACCCGGGTCTGACCCGTGCTCCGCTGAGCAAGCGCGGCCTGCAGCTCCGGGCGAGACCCGCACCCCAAATCCAGACCTCTCCTGGTCAGACCCTTCGTTCAAGCCCATCCTGCCCACAGTGACTTTTTACCGATCAGAGTGGAAAACCCTAACAGGGTCACTTTGAAAACCTCAGAACCCAACCTCTGCAAAGCTCCATGTTAGTCTCCGCTAATTCACTCTTCAGCTGAGCAGGTCATTTAAACATTTACCACCAATATCACCGTGCAGCAGAAAGAGAGTGACCGTGCTGCTGTTCCCGCCCGGAGGAAGGGGTGGGGAGCCGCAGGCACCTGGCCTGGCCGCACCTCACTGTGCCGAGCTCCCTGGGCGTTGTGCGATAGGCGAGCCTGCCAGCGCCGCTTCCCCCAACACATGCGCTCACTTCTCGTCTCTGTCGCTGAAGGTCCGCACACTGACTCTTAGACATGTGCGACTGCACTCCACGGCGTAACGTAAACACAACTTTATGTGCACTGGGGAAACCAAGCGCCCGTGACCCGCTTTATCATGGGGGCACAGAAAAAGACATAGGGCTTTCCAGCACGTACCTGACAACCTGCCACAGGCCACAGTCCCAGGTGTGTTTTCAAAACATCAAAATAAAAGATCTCATGCATCAACGACCTTCTGTGTCCAGGCCAGCAGTTCTGATGCTGCAGCACCTGAACCTCCCGAGGTGTTTTCTGGCACCTGCCCACTGTGCCCACTGGTGGAGCGGGGCAGGCATTCTGAGGTGGCCGTGGTCCTGAGACCATTTGGCAGGTGAGGGGAGAGCTGCGGTGCTTCCAGAAAGACCCTAGGACACTGCCACTCACCCTCATGGAACTCAGTCTCGAGGGCAAATGGCAGCTGGAGTGAAAGGTGGTCGGAGAGGAGCTGGGCTGGACGAGCGCGGAGCGGACCCACAGCACAGCCCAGAGGTGGCCTTGACCCCGCCTGCCCGACGGCGTCCGTCTGGACGCCAAGCTGAAGTCTACAGACGTGGAAACACGGTAAGCAGAGACTCAAAAACTCGCCAAAAGAATCAGTGCTGGCCGAAGCGAGAGCTCCACGAGCCACACGCGGTTTCTTCCCCAGGCCTCGACTTTAAGACTGTCCCAGTCAGAAGAGACGCGCTTCCAGCTCAGACCGGAGAGGGACGAGGCTCTACTGAGCAGCATCCTCTGAGCAGCAGCAGCCCGTCTCCCACACACAAGCTGAGTGAGGCCCTCATGTCCCTCCCCTGAAACACAGCCCTGAGCGAGGCGGACACCGGGGGGCCGTCGATGTGGGACAGAGTCACGTCAGCCTACGAAGAGTGGGCACAGCGGTACGGTGGAGTTTTGCTGCTCCAGGGTTAGATTTGACCAGCAGGTAGGGCTGTTTGTCCAAGTGCACTTACTGCACATTCACATACCACAGCAGACGGAGGAAAGGTTCTGTCCCTTGAGCACTTTATGTAAGTAAGAATTCTGTGTTTACCAAAATGCTGGGCTTCGGCACACATGCATGATGTTCTTATCACAAGTAATTTTCTGTTCCGTTGCTTTATCAGGTTTACAATAACTTTCACAACAATACCAAACTCTCCAAAATCTTCTTGATTTTATGAATGGGATGGAAAAGCCAACCCTACTATTGGAACTGATTTGTTTTCTACCTGAGCCCACGATCCCGCCCCTACTGTTAACCTGGTATCACTGAACTATCTGCTCAGGCCTTTGGATGGGCAAGCCAACATAGAAACCACGGTCACGGCAGGTTTCAACGGTGCACAAGGAACAGGCAACCTGACCGGGTGAAGATGCGTTTCGTGGGCTGCCCTGCAGCCCACCTTCTGGGGTGCAGCCATCGATCGGAGTGAGGGGTAAAGGTCAACAGTTTTTGCAACTGACACATTCATTACCAACTATCTTGAGAAATGTAAATTCAGTATTTAGTTTACCATTAAACATGGACTCTCATTTTCGAGCTCGTTGCTGCCAAAAGGATTTATTATAAAATAATAATAAAAAAATGAAACAGAAAAAAAAGCAGGCGCCCAAGTGAGGACGACCTTTGCACGGGAAGCCTTCCTGGAAGACAGATCACCACCTCGGAGCCCACTTGGATGAGACAAAACGTCAAGATTTACATGCAAATAACAGCTATAAACACAGCACGGGTGCCCATCACTTAAATGACCGTGTTAAATTTGTCACAGCTAACAGGAAGAGATTGAAAACCAAACAAACCTCCCCTTAAGCCTGAAAGAAAAGCAACCAGAAGCCCTGAGCACACAAATACGAACACAAGGAAAACGGGTTGTGGTTAATTAAGCCGGACTGGGCAAAAGGCAGAGCAGGAAGCTGCACTGGAGGAGCTGGCGAGCTGCACACAGCCAGCCACCCGCACCGGAGAAGGGCTGGCAGGTGGGACTTTCAAATCAATGGACGTGCACACCTGTTCCTGAAAAGGTACTGCCTCTGATCAAGTGGGGGGCACGTTCTCCCAGCGCTCGTTCTCCCCCTTCAACTTCGCTTAAGAATTTGAGGAGCAGGGCTGGAGGATGCCCACCAGTGCGGCGCCCCCGGCCCCACACTGACATACCGGGGCACTGGACATGGCAGGGATGGTGACGGGCCAGGGAAATCTGTAGGCAAGGTGGAAAATCCTTCTCTCCCCCCCAATTTTGCAGCATTTACAGATCAATTGAAAAGAAAGAGGATGGTGAGCTCGCTTAAACGGCAGAAGACGCTGACGAATTCTGTCCACAGCTACCTGCTGAGGGAGGACTAAGTGCAATTAACCCAGTTGGGGAAGGAGCCCCCCAAACCCAGCAGATCATTCTCTCATGTGGACAAATGAAAGCCCCTTTTAACCCAGGGCCACTATTATCTTTAAGAGAAAAATCAGACCCAAACTCTTAAGCCCTCCTGCCCCCTTACAAGAAGCTGGATCGCATGGAGAGACTTCTCTCACAGCACTTCCAGACCTCATCGACTAGGCCGGCTCAGTAAGCAAGGCCAGACTGCGAGACCATCACTGCGTCTTTATATGGGTCACATATGAATAAAATGATTATTAATAAAGTCAAATACTGTAACCAGGTAGGAGAAAAAGGTGAGTCGAGGTGCTCTAAGGAGCACTGGCATCGCTAGATTCCTCGATCAAGCCCCTGGACTGACTTCCAGAGCAAAGAGATGATGAAATCCCAGCCCTGATGGCAGGGGGTGCTTTTAAGGGGAAGGGGTGGCGGCAGCCCACAACTCCACCTTATTCTAGGGTCTGCCTCCTTGTGACTCCGGCCTCTCAGAGGCTGGTGGGGAATCTGGGCTTCTTTCCTTCTGCGAGAAAAGCCCAGCTTCCTACACTGATCCTTCCCTGGTCCACAGAGGCCACACGGAGGAGATGACATGGTCCCATCCCCATGGTGGGCGCTTGGCTTGGCAGCCTGTTTCCCTGTGGACAGCTTGTAGCTAGCTGTCCTTGGCCAATTATTCCAGAGGGGTGAATTTCCTTCTATTTCCAAAGTTTCTGACAAAGCTGAAACGTGCAAATTTGTGACCCATGAGGCTGCATTCGTGTGTGGCTGGTCACATCAAAGCCCATAAAATTCTCCTGTACGGTTCTGCCTTTGCAGCCTCCTGCAGAAGGGCGCTCTGGCTGCTGCTGCCCCCACTCCCCGACCCCCACTGCTTAATGAAATGGCACAGAGCAGCGAAGATGGCGAAGATGGCTCAGCGAAGAGCCAGCACCTCCTGGCACTGAATCAAGACCCAACGAGCTCTTCCTACCCTGCGCGTGTATTTCTCTAGCAGTGGATGGGCAGGATGGGGGATGGACACCTGCGAATGCAGCAAGAGGAGCCACAGGTAAACCCAGAACACTGATTTTTCAAGGCTTTGGGCGACTTGAATGCCGTCTCTGAATCGTTAAAGGGCATTCTTCTCAGTTGAATCCCCATACTTAAAACCTTCATCGAGGACTGTTGGAGAAACGCTTCATCGCCATTCCCAAACTTGGTGTTTCCCACGTTCGTTACAAGGATGCCATCCCTGGCCTAGCCCATTAGACTTCTTCTAACCCGTGACCCCTTTTCTAGATTGGATTCCATACTGCTCTCATCAACATTCTAGACTTGAAAATCACATTGATCTTTAGAAACAGCTAACACTTAACACTCTCCAAACGCTTATCTCATACCAGTGCTGTGCTAAGTCCTCTGTGTTCTGAACTTCACTGTCAAAGGCACTGCCCGCGTCCACTTAACATCTCTGAAACCAGGAACTTCGCACGCAGCGGTATGTCGTGCTTAACTGAAGGCTTTTCCCAGCTGCATGCAAAACAGTGTCTCACACGAGCAGCATCTTACACTAGGTGAACACAGACTCAGCTCACCCCACCTCACGACCGTGAAGGTGCATCCTATTACCTGTTCTTCTTATGAGTAACAGTACGGTGGGAAGTGACTGGCGCCATTCCCGGAGTTATCAAAAGCAAGCAAGCAAGTGCTGGACTCACCGGGCCACCTGACTCGAACCCTCATCTCTTAGCCATCTCTGTGCCAGAATCGGGCTATTGACATTTCTCGCCAACACGCCCTTAGCCCCTAGAGCCCTCCGCGAGCGCCCGTCTCAGGCTGCTGCGGTCACATCCGAGGTGCCCAGACCTCCCCAGCCTGTGCCGGACTCCCCAGCACTCTGCCTACACTGATCCTTCCAAAACTGCCACTTCTTAAAACTTCCCAGGCCATTTGCTGATGTCCCCCTCAGGGGAGCTGCTACTCTCCTCTCTGACTTGAGGTGCTACCAGCTCCCTCTTCAGACACTTCTGCTTCCTGCCCCAGCTGCCTGGACGACCAGAGTCACCTTGACTCGCTCTCGCCCGTTTGCTTCTTTCCCCACCGTGGCATATGAAGAACTCTTATGTATTTTGAAACAGAAGTCACTGGAAGGCAGAGAATTGATTTCTCATTTCTTCACCTCAACGGATTCACCTGTAACCCCAACTTTCTTGCCTTACCCCAGGACCCTCCAAATCTGCTTTTGGAGTCTTTCACTCCTCCCTTGGCCGCCTGCTTTCACTGCTTCTCTGACCTCTGACCTTTCTTCCAGCTCCTTCTTTTGTTTTCTTCCAGTGTGCCTCTCCCATGCAGTGATTCCAAACTGTGGGCTTCGGTGGAAGCTTCAATCCGCCAGTTTTTCCTCTCTCTGTGTGGCTCTTGGAAGACCTTCTGAGACTCAGAAGTCTCTTCCGGCTGAGGACTGCTGGGTTGTGCATGCAAACCCCTACGCTCCAGCCTGCCTGTCACATATCCTCACTTAAATAACCTGCCTCAAGTTCAAAGGTCGATTCCATTCATCTTTGGCACTATCTTCACTCCTTCCATAGCTGGTTCTTCCCTGTTCCTCAGTAAAGGCTTTGCTAAGAACGTCCCAGTTATTAGCAAACAACCGGTTAGAAACGTAAGGATAAACTCTGATACTTCCCATCACTCTGTGGCCAAATAAGCACTAGGTGACTTTCTTGCTCACAGATCTCTCTCTTCCCACTTCTACTCCATCAGAGTTCTCAGCCCACAAGAGCCCACATCCCTTTCCATGTTCGTCGCCTCGCTTGGAGGCTCTACCGGCTCTGATTCCAGCTGAGGTGCAACCCCCAGTGCTTCCTATTCAGGCACTTGGAGGTCCTCAAATTCTACCCCAACTTAGCCTGTCTCCCACCCTGCCATGAGGAGCACTCACGGAGACCAGGCAGAGTGGCCACCAGCCTCCAGGTCTGTGAGAGCCACGTGTGGGCCCCTAAACATTAACCCCTGGAAACCGTCATCCCCCTCAGCCACGCTGTAAGTGCTCAACAGTCAGTGGCCCCGGTGCAGGGCCGTGGCCGCAGTGCAGGGCAGTGGCTGTGGTGCGGGGCCGTGGCTGCAGTGCAGGGCCGTGGCTGTGGTGCGGGGCCGTGGCCGCAGTGCAGGGCAGTGGCTGTGGTGCGGGGCCGTGGCCGCAGTGCAGGGCAGTGGCTGCGGTGCAGGGCAGTGGCCACGATGCATTTCCTCGACTACAGAAAGTTCTGTGGGACTGCACTGCTCCAGCTGCACTCACGCCGCTGGTCTCCACCAAGGCCAGTTCTCCCTTCCAGCAAAGCCACTTCCTGTCCACACCACAGGTCCTCTTACTCCTTGCAACGACTCCTGGTGACTTTACTGCATTAAACTTCTCATTTTTGTGTGTCTTCTCACTAATGACTGCACCACTCAAAACTCAGAAATATTCACGGCATCAATGAAGTATGTACTTCTTATAAGACTGCATCAAGTGATCAAATAAGGGCATATTTAATAAGACTCTTCTCCACTGAAAAGACATGCTTTTCTTTCAATCTAAACAAACAAAAGATCGTGCATTTATCTAACTAATGACTTAATTTAAGGCCTAATTATAATACTGGAAAGATAATTAGTACACCCCCCTTTTCTTTCTTGTGGTGGCTAAAACTGAAAGAAAAAAGCTATACAGGTCTGAAATACTTCCACTTTGCAAAAGCACACCACAAAGAAACCACAAAAGATAGGCAAGGAGAGGAAAACGAATGAACAGCTTGAGCAACTACACCCTACCTAGCTGAGACTGTAGGAAAAATACTAGCAGCACAGTGGCCCGAAAATCCAGGGGGAAACTACAAATAAAGCATTAAAAATTATGTATATAAGTACTTTTTAAAATCAATAGCGAGGCCCTTCTACAACCCTCTTGCTACCAGACTGACTGCTTCGTAACATTCTAAGCGCAAACGCACATAGGTGCATAATCACCTTGTGCATGCACGTGTCTCTTCTATCAATTCATGCTCATGAGAAAATTAACTCAGAACCCAACCCAGCATACCAGAGACCTGGGTTCTAAGAAAGAAATAAGACTCCCTCTCTGAACAGTGGGAAGAGGGCAGAGAAGAGATTTCGAAGAATCATGAGATACAGACTCCCTCCACTTTTCTAGGATTTGATGCTTCATTTTCAAGAGTCTTGCCTCACATCCTGATTTTCACTTATAACAGAAATTCCAAAGATGTTCAACTACTCAGAATTCGCAGCAATCAGGGCCTTCCCGAAACTGCTGTAGTCACTGCAGCTGAGCAGCTTGTGACCTGAAAGTGGAACAGACACACTGCTTCTCAATGATGCACCTGAAACTTAGGGTACTTCCATTAAAACATGTGGCTTTCCCTCTAGAAGACAGCTGTCCTAGTGCACGTGAGTCTTCAACAGATACTATCCATTTCTGCAAATCAGTGAACAAGTTTGCTTTTTTGTCTACAGGACTAGTTGTACTAAGACTTCAGTTCTAAAGCTGACACCATCTTAATAGTGTACATCAAAAGGCAGGCTTTAATTTAGATTTTAAGTAGCTGCATTCATGCTGCTCAGCTTAGCTTATTTGTTTCTAAAGAAGTTATTCCAGAATAAGTGCTAAAAATACTTTGTGTATTTTTGCTGCAAATCAGATGACGGGGACTGGCTTAGCCTGAACATTTGCAGCCAGTGGTGGAAAAGGAATGTGAAGAGTTAAGAGATTCCAGTTTCAGGCAAAAAGGAGATGCCCCTTTTGTAATCAAAGCCCCCCTTGCTAATTTTGGTACCAAAAAATAAAACCAGAGCTTCCAGGTGGGCAAAGACAATAAAGTGCTGGGAGGTGGAGCGATGCAGGGGGTAAGGGAACCACACACCTTTTCGCCCACTTTGCCCTACATACCCTCTTTTGTCTGGCCGCTCCTGAGACATATCTTTCAAGATAAACTGGTAATAGTGAGTTTTAAAAAAGAAAAGAAAAATCACATATAGACTTACCATTACGGGGAACATTTCATCAGCCTCAAAGTTACTTTATGACTTAATAGCAAATCTACCTTCCTATATTTAAATTACCCTTCTTCTTTTCTAATTCTCTCCCCAATACCCCATACCCCTTCTCTAAATACCCCAAATTTCAGCTGGCTACAAATGTGATTTGTCTTTGAAAGTCAAGATAGAAAATTCGTACAGCAGAACAGCCTGATTTAATTTGAACTTTGTACAATCCTGGACCTCCCATTTTCTGGCAAAGGCCTATTGATTAAATTAGACGTAAGGCTTTCCTTCTCCATCTAAAACGGAACAAAAATCACTTTGCGCTGAAAAACATGTCTCTGGGGACGCCAGACTTGATTCATACCCCGCTCAAACAACGTCAGGGACGAAGAGTCGTCAGCACGCTCAACATCCTTCTTTCCTCCCCCAAATTACACCAGATTCGCTTGGGTCAAAGCCTCCGGACCCGACCCGAGAGCACTGCGGGAAGTCCACACACCAGCGCCCGACCACAGAGGGCCCGGCCTGGCGCTGCCGCCTCCACGCCCCGGGCGGCACCAGCCAGCCGGCCATCTCCTCTGGACCTCAGCGTGCTCATCTGTAAGCTAGCTGCAGCCTTCAGAGCAGCGCTGAACACTACGTATCTCCGCTCTCTGTAAAGGAAATGACAAATCTCGATATTTATGAAAGCACTTGGCAGAGCAGCCGCGGACGTCCTTCACCTGAGGTCCGCGCGGCGTGGGTCTGCTTCTGTGTCCACGCCAGCACCAGTGCATAGCAGCTTCTCTGCACAGGAGTGGGGAGAAACTGAGAGCACCAGCTGCATCACATTCTTAGAGAGGCTTGAAGCCCTACCACCGCCACCCCCAAAGATCAAGAATGACTGAACTGCAAACGACACAAGAGCAGACATTAATGTGGGGCAGTGGGGGAAATTGCGAGGATCTGCAAGTGACTATCGGCCCCTCATGATGCAGTGTTTAACAGCTAAGGGCAGATTAATGTTTGGTGAGATAAACAGAATTAAAACACTAGCACTGTCCTCAGCAGTACCACCAGCTTCCAAAGATACAATGACAGTGCAAGCGCAGGGCCTCCCTGGTGGCACAAGGGGTTAAGCATTGCACTATGACGCATCCGCTGCCCAAGTTCAATCCCCGTCCAGGGAGGGGACCCACATGGTGCAGCAGACCTCTCCTGCCTGGCCCTCTGCTCCCCATCAGCAGTGTGTTTCAGTCAATCTGCCTGTTCTGTTTTCCGCTCTGTCTCTGGTGAATTCTCTTACCCTCTGTACCTCTGGCCTGTACCCCGGTTCTTGTATGCATAAATACATAAATCTTTAGAAAAGCTCTGCAGAACACTTATTTGGGTACTGTAGATAAAAACCCAAAAACCATAGTGAAGAGTGAGACCCCAGACTCAAGCAGACTGCTGCGCTCATTCCCCAGCTGAGGTTATAAATCAAAACCACTCACTAGTTACGTGGCCTGAGGGAAGTCACTGAATCACTCTGAACTCAGTTTCTTTACCTGTAAAATGTGACAGCAGCAGCACTTAGGGAAGCGGAGAGGCTGACGTGAGATGCAAGTATTGAAAACAAGCACGCAGTCAAAACGCAGGAAGAAACAGCCATTATTTCTACCCAGAGCACTCCATCAAAGGAAGATACGTGACACCGACAGATAAAGATGATTTACAGAAAACTCACTCCATCCAGTAGCTTGGAGGGTTTCTTCCAAACTTAACTTTAGACCAGGAGCCACTGGTTCGTAGCAAACTTGGGGTCTCTTTCTGCCTGACCCCACGAGCTCATCGGTGGAGTGACAAGCAGAGGAGAAGCTGCATGCCAGACAGGAGACGAAGCAGGGAGTAGAAGTCCTAGAGCAGCCCCGGACAACAGAACCTTCCAGATGACGGGCAATTAGACAGACACTGCCCAACATGGCAGCCACTGGCCACGTGTGGCGGCTGAGCACTTGGATGTGGCTAGGGCTACCCAGCACATCAATTTTTTTCTAATTTAAATGTAAAGGATAGTCCTACATGACCCAAAGGTTAAATAAGGGTTGCCAAAAATTTAAGCAAAAAGCAAGGGTATTCACTCCCGAATTATTTACACGTTCAAGTCAAGCCTCTCTGTTTTCAGTGCAGACCTGGTAACATTGACTAGTTAAGTTTTAGACTAAAGAAATAACATGTCAGCTGATGCATCAATACTAATAAAAGAACCAGAGATAAGCAGTACGTGGTCCTCTGCTATTTCAGAAGGTCCCCAAGGCCAAGTTAAATCCAAGCTCACAAGAATATGATTCAGTCCACAAGCAGAACTGCGGAGGGCCTTCTCAGCGCCCCGAGCCTCTGGGCCTCCACCAGCAAGTGGGGAGCTACTCGACTCGCAGGCCCAATACCGGCCACTTATCCTCAAAGGTTTTCGGAGGTTCAGAGTCCTCTCAGCCTCTCCCTCGTTCAGTAACACCAGCGTTCCTGGCCAGTGTGGCCTTTCCACTATAAACAGAATCCACGTACCACCCAGAGCTGAAGAAAACGCCAGACTCCTGCTTAGCTGCCCCTGTAATATGGTTTAATTATGATGACTGAACTAACAGGCTGACATCATAGACTTTCACAGGCTGACCCCATGTCATCCTGATGTATCATTTTGCACCAGTTCAGTGCTGTAAATCAATTTAAGATCTCAGGCAGGTTGAAAAGGCTGGTAATGATGCTTTCTCTGCCGTCTCTGGAGACTACATTATACACAACTTACATTATTTATAAAGCCTCAGTGATGCCTCCATTAGCCTTGTAAGACTACACAAATGTGATCTTTTATACACACACAACTTGGCCTTGATTATGTAGGCAGCTGAAGCTTCAAGATACTCCGACTAATTACACACAAGATTGTTCTTTTCCAATCCAGCAAGTTATTAAATTTTATCTTGAACCCAGAATCAGTAGCAACCAGAATGCCAAAGTGACATTTCGTTTTTAACTAATAAATGTACTTGGGCAAATGGGACTTACTTCCTCTTAGTGCTTTCAAGACCTTAGTAGGGAAAATTGACTGAAATCCCAGGTGTAAGAGGTGAACACTTTAATTGCCTAAAAAATCGGGCATTTCTCTGAAAAGCAAAGGTCATCAGCTTGTCAAGGCTGTAAGACCCAAGGTACTGGAAAAAGGAAAACTGTATTTGGTTACACACCTATGGCTGGGGGGTCAAAACCAAATCAAGGACAAACCCTCCTTCCTTCGGAAGAAACTCGAGCTGGCCTGGTTCCTCCAGAGGCTCTGACATCTCCACCTCCAGAGACCATCTCTGCCGCCCTGGCTCGGTTTCCGAAGACCCGCAGCACCACACAAATGGTGCCGCACCTGTACAGAAATATCAAATATCTACAAATGGGGGAGAGGGAGGGCGAGGGGGCACGCACCTCTTCAGCCCACGCAGGCCTGGCCCCGCCAGCAGAAGGGCCCTGCCTCAGAATCTGTGCGCCCGACACGGCGAGCAGCGACCTCGGGTCTGCCCAGGCGCCTTCCTCCAGGAGGCTGCAGGGCAGCTCACCTACCTCCAGTCAGCGGCGAGGTGGTCACTGCCACAGACGGACCACAGCTGGCAGCTCTGCAGGTGCGCAGGTTGCCCGCCACCGGCAGCCCGGGCCGGCGCCTCGCCTCGCAGCGGGCCTGGGGGCCGAGCTGCGGAGAGCGGCAGCCACCGGCAGGCAGGGAGCCCGCAACTTCCGCGTCCTTCCTCACGCGGGCACCCCAGACGCAGCGGGCAGCGGCAATGCGCGTGGGGGGGCGCTCACACCGCCTGGGCTTTCTGGGGGGGCCGCCTCGGAGACGCGCCGAGATTAGCTGGCGCAGTGTCTTTAAAAACCGTCTGCGCCTCAAAACCAACAAAAGCCGCGGCTACGGGGGTTGCGAGCCGGCGGGCGCGGGCCCCCTCCCCGCGCCGAGCACATCCCGGGACGCGCTCCCGGCCGTTCTCCTCCAGATGAGGCACTAGAAACGCAGCCCCGCGCGTCTCCTCCGCACCCCCCTCCTCCCTCCGGGGCCCGCGGCGCCCCACACAGCCCGAGAGCGCGGGCACAGCCGCTCGGGCGACGCACCAGCGCCGCGGCGAGGCGACCGCGCCGGTGAGGCGAAAGGAACGGGCGACACCCGGGCGCGCAGGGGTGTGGGCGGAAGAGCGCGAAGAACGACGCGCCGCCGCCGGCCCCCCGAATAAATCAGAAGGCTTCTCGGGGCGAACTTCCCTTGACCTCGACCTCCGAGAGGCGCGAGGGGGCAGGGGAGGAAGCCGGCCGCGAGGCGGAGGGCCGGGGCGCCGGATGGCCCCCTCGTGCGAGCCCCGCTCCGCCCGGGCGCCGAGCGAGCGAGCGCGGAAAGGGCTGCGCCCTCGAGCACCCCCGGGGTGGCCCGGGCCGGCGCGGGACACAATGGGCCGGCGGGCCGCGCGGACGGGCCTGGGCCGGCAGCAGGAAGGGAAAGAGAAACGGGGAGCGGCGGAGGAGGAAGGCGCCCCGGAGGTCCCGCCGCGGGCCGGGCCGGGGGGCGAGGAACGCGCGTTCCCACCCCCACCCCAGCGGCTCCAACAAAGACGCGGGGGGAGCCCGGCCGAGCCCGGCCCGGGCGTTGGAGCGCAGGCAGGAGGTGCAGGTCGCTCCTCAAAGCGGCCGGGAGGCGCCATCATGTGGGGGGGGTCCCCGATCCGCCCCCCACGGGACAGGGGCGCCTCCCCGCGCCGCCGCCCGCCCCGCACGAGCGCCGCAGCCCGCGGGCCCGCGCCGGCCACGGCCGCGGCGGCGCTGGGCAGCCTGGGGCGCTCGGGAGGGCGGGGACGCGGCCGCAGAGAAAGTTGGGTCCGGGTCTGTTTCGTTTTACCGGGTCGGCGGCGCGCCCGTCCGGGCGGGCGCACGGGGGCCGGCGAGCGGGGTCCCGCGGCCCGGTCCGGCCGGAGGGCGCTGCGCCGCCGGCGCTCGCAGGCTCCCTCCCCGCCGCGGCCCGGACTCGAGCCGCTCGGCTTCTTCCTCCTCCCGCGGCCCGCTCGCTCCCGGAGCCTGGATTGATCTGGTCGCGCTGGCGTCAGGGAGTCGGAGCCGCCCAGCCTCCACTCCGCGGCTGCCAATACCCGGCGCACTCGCCCGCCCGCCCGCCCGCTCACACGCGCGCCCGCGCGCCGCCGCCGCGCGACCAGGGATCCTCTCCAAATTCCCGGCCGGCCGGCCGCGCGGGGGAGCGCCGGCCGCCTCCCCGCCCCCCGGCCGCCCCCCTTCTTTCCCAGAAGAGAGCGCCTCGCGGCGCGTCCTGGCTCTCCTCCCCGGCCTCGCTCCCCCTGCCCCCGCCCCAGTGGCGCGGACTCGGTGCCTTAGCTGCAGCCGAGGTTCGGTGCTCGAGTGTTTATTTTCTGAAAGGATCGTTTCCGAGCCCACCGCGCCCACCACAGAGTGCTGTAAACGTGGATTGCATTTTTGCCAATTATTTTTCGAGACTTGCCTGCTTCTGTGTAGTTACTGCCCCTCACTCGCTCTCAAGGGTGTGCAAGCCCCAGAAGCCACACGTGCCTAGAATCCAGAACCGAGGCTCATTTGCTTGTGCCCATACCAGACCCTCGGTCCGTACCTGTATTTCGTGCCAGTTCACATGCACTGTAGGAATAAGCGGGGTAGCTGTGGTCCACGTTATGAAATACAATAGACAACGGAATTATTTTTATCCAATTTCTAGTCTTTTAGATGACACCAGCCACCACCCTGCCCCGCCCCAAATAAAAGCAGCTTTCATCTACCTGATCTGCATAAACACTGAAAATACCATTTTGCAAGAGTTAACTTTTCTCTTGGCCAACGCTCTGGAAGCTGGCATAAAACCATGGATAATTATGATAATGTTGAGTTATGTTTAGAGACGAATAATTATTCTAGGGACTAAATTTCACATGAACTAAAATAATGGTTACAACTAAAATAAATTGGATAAAATTTTCCAGGCCCTCCCTATGTAAATTACTAGTGCTCCCCAATTATTCATGTATGTTCACATGTCCACATTCCATTTAAACTCTTATTTAGTAACTAGTTTCTATTTATTCACTTATTTATTAATGTATTTATTAACTATTAAGCCATTCCCATTTAATTATTTAAGGAAAAACAACAGATCCCATAAACTGTGTAAAATACCATTTGTAAGTTATAGATCGGAGTATTTCTGCCAATTTCTTCTTAAACTAGTTGAGCCCTTACTGGTCAATTCTCAAACCTCTTGTTATTTTCCTTAAAAGTAGCAACTGACACAGCCGGTCACCCCAGGAGCAACAGCTGGAGTGGACAGTGGTAAGTAACAGTCCCATCATGTCCTTCTCTGCTCTAAACCTCCCTTGAGAGAGAACAGCTATCCCATTGCAGCAAAACATTATTTAGCATTAAAACGGAATGAAGTATGGACATGGGCTGCGTGGATGGGCACGGAAAACAAGACTCAGTGAAGCAGACAGACCCCAAAGGCCGGGTGTTGTCCAAGTCCATTTACAGGAGATGACCCGAAGGACAGATCCATAGAAATAAGGTAGCTTGGTGATTGCCATGATTGGGATAACAGAGAGATTGGGACTTGATACCTAAAAGCTATGGAGTTTCTTTGGGGGTGGGAGGTAAAGGAAATATTCTAATATTAGTTTGTACCTAATGGTTGCACAGCTCTGTGGATAGCCCAAAAACTGCTAAATCATATACTTTAAATGGCTGGATTCCCAGAGTGAGTTTTATTCCAATAGAACCATTTTTATTTTTCTTTAAAGACATGACAACTACATGAGGCATTCTGGAATGATCCTGGACACTAAGGAAAAGTTGTAAAATGACATTATAAAACGTACTTTTTTAACCTATAGATGATTTTCTGGGCACAGTCCAATAGCCCCAAATGATAGCAATTAACACTACATAGGCTGTGAAATGTCATTTTGTCTCTTGTGCAACTTATTTCTTTAGTGGGTAATAAAAAATGAGTACTTTTTTTTTTAAAAAAAGGACAGTACTGGAACAATTGTGAATATGGGCTGTATATTAATTGTAACAAAAAAGTAAATCATCCCTCTGCTCCCCATTTCACTCAGAATAACAGTTCTCACAAGAAGAACACGGAGCTCTCCATGCTCTCTCCTTCCTGCCCACTTGTTCTAGCCCTTGCTCACTTTCTCCAGAACTCTGGGCCCATGCAAATGTGAATTCAAAAATCTATTTTGCAGAGATTGTTCTTAACTAGACTTATTTTGGTGATCATTTCCCAAAATCTGTGAGTATGGAATCATTATGTTCTCTACCTGAAAGTAGTATGAGTTACATCTCAATTTTAAAAAATCAATAAAATGGTTCTACTCAATACAAAAATAAATGCAATGCAGGGCCTGTGTGAATTGACTCTCTGGTGAATTGAAGCCACTCAGTTTCCCTGGAGTGAGCCAGCTGAGCAGCACTGATGGGGGGATTCTTTTGCCAGGGAAAGGAGTAATAACTGCAGTGGGGTTGGAGGGAAGCTGGAAATGATGCATTTTTGATGCTGAAGTCCCTTTTTCTCCCATGACTCCCTTTCCTCCAGAGAACTTTGCACTGTTATAATTAGAAATGTATCAGCCCTCACTCTCAAGCCTAAATTTCAGATATAAATATTAGGACTCTACAAAAAGTTGTTAGCCCACAGAGTTTTGTCAACAGTCTGTACACTGTACCTTCTATGTGAACATTTTATAGTCCGTATCATGGTGACAATAGAATTTTATATGAATTTCCAGTTTCTGAAGTTCACCAGGCATCCTTTAACCTTTATTTGAAGTTTTATTCTCTGGGACTACCTTTCCAGTTGGGGTCAGGGAGGATTTGCAACATTTAGATCTAAGTCTTTCGGGAGAACTACTCCTTCAGTTTTCCTGCCACACAGAATTTCAGCACTGTTATCCCCAAATCTCACAATGAATACTAGTGGCAACGGGCTCCTAGTATGTAACATATTGACAGTTTGTACTATATTGACAGCATTCTCTTTGCTTAGCTGATTTCTATTAATTCAACTACAATTAACAAAGACAGGCCCCTAATTTTCTTAACCACCTATTGTTCAAACTGTTGTTTTCAAATCCACCCAACAAGTGTTCAGACCCCTAGTTTGTGACGAGATTGGTCCAGCACCAAATTGCTGAACTATCACATCTACCACTTGCCTATGATTCACATGGGGTGAAGTTTCCATGGGTTCATTGCTTCCAGAAGTTACTCACATCCTTCTTCAAAATGCTTCATGTCCTTCCTTTCCCGGGCCCCCGTTCACTAGTCTAGACTCTAGAAGAGTCCTCCTTGCTTTAGATGCCCTGCATAACATTTGAATTGCTGAAGTCATCTTCCTAAGGAAGGAAGTCATCCCCAACTCCAAGGCTGTTCCCCAAGTTCTCTCAAAATATTTCACAACTCCCATTTCTTATTCTCCTTTATATTCCCACACAAATGCTGGCAGACTTGTAGTAGTATTTCTCCAAAGCACTTACATGTTGCATCCTGTGTTCATGCTTGGTATATGGTTCTGGCATCTCCAGTTTTCAAAATGTTACTGATTCCCTAAAGAGTAGCGTCATCTCCTAGATACTAAAAAAATCCAAGTACTTTTAAAAGCTAGAAGAGATAGGTCTGTTGAGCTCAAAATTCTCATTTTAACGAACAACATCTAGAAAAGTTAAGCCCTTTACACAAGGTGAAAAAAACCAAAAACTAGTACATGGTAGAATCAGACCTAATTCCAGATCTCCTGGAATTCTGTCTTTTCAACATCAAGCCTCTACCCCACATCTTCTCTGTTTGCTTCCTCTTGCTGTGCCTTGCATTTATCACTCATCCTTTGACCCATTAATTATATGTTATGAGACCCCTAAATATAGACATGGTGACTAATAACTAGCCTTTTAGCTTCCAAAAAGCCACTTGTTTTTTCCATTGACACAATAATTTGGCACCAGTCTTACTACAAGAGCCTCATTTCAATGCTGTTATGCACCAGACTCAGAACAGGTCAAGTTTGCTGAGCATTTACCTGGCGTAGCGCCAGCTGCTTGGGAGGCATCATCTCGTCTAGCCTCAGAAGCTCCCTGTGTGGCATGCCCCTTTCCTCATTTGCTGGTAATACCGTCTAGCGAAGAGGTTTGCTGGGATAATGGTCATGACAATATCTAACACTTATTTAGTGTTTACCAGCTGTAGGCATCGTTTTGAGCACCTTACGTAGGTCATTGATTCTTTCTCTCTCACAACAGCCCTAGGATGCAGTTATTGTGGTAGCATTCTTTTTTAAAAAAAGATTTATTTATGCATACAAGAACTGGGGTACAGGCCTGAGATAGATGAGGACTACAAAGCACCAAGATGTTAAGTGACTTTTTCAAGGTCACAGAGCAAGTTTGCTGATGCCTCTGAAGTGCTGCACGTGTATCCGGCATGCTGTACGTGTCCCCGAAAGTCGCTGAAGTTCTTTCTCTGAAAGCTCATAGCGCTTTGCTGCCCCTGCAGTCAAGTCTTCTGGCCCAACTCACACCAACGAAATACTTAGTGGATGAGTCAATTTTAAACATTTTAAAAAGTATGTGTTTTCAGAAAAATTTTTAGACCTCTTGGCTTCTGGTAATGATTTCTCTTCCCTAGACCTGCAGTCGTTGGCAAATTTGCCCAAGCTGAAACACTGGCTTTGGCTACCCTGAACACAACACCTAAGTGATGGTGGCTTAAGCAAGACGGGATTTATCTCTTGAAAAAAGATCAGACCTGGGGATCCCATGGGGGGTAAGGCAACTCAAAGATGGCAGGGCCGAGGACTGGGTGATTTCCTTGGCCTCTCCCTCACTGGTGACCATAAAATGGCTACTACAGCTACAGTGATCATGTTTGCTTTCCAGGTAAGAAAAAAAAAAAAAAAGATGAAAATAAAGGAAAGAACAGAAGCTGCTTTGAGGAACACAGCACCGCCACCTTCACTGGCGGTGGCCATCTTCTCCACCATGATGACATCACCTCAGTAAATGCCATTACATGGCTCCCCCTGTGTGCAAGATGGCTGGGAAATGTCATTGTTTTGGTTTGTTTTTAATCTTAGAAAATTGTCTGCACAACAACATGGAGTTTCCTCAGGTGACGGGAAAGGGAGAGGAATGCAGAGATGTGTGTTGGTGGCCTGCTCTGTCTGCTGAGAGCCGATGGTTACATTTTCAGGTTTTTTACTAGCTGTTTGCTGCACACATTGGTAGCCCCAAACTGACCACAGTGGGAGTACTTACACCACACAAATTGGCAAACACTACAAATTAAGGCCTTTTTTTTTTTTTTTTGCGAGTCAGTTAAACATTTACCTACACACCACTCAATTTCAGATAGGTACACAAGAAGGCTTCTCATTTTGGACAGATGGCTTCTCATTTTGCCTTATTACATTTGTCACTTTTCTCTGACTACAATGGTTGAGACTTGTGAACGTGTAAGCAGGTCATCCTTTTGAGGCATCTGGTATATGAACATTCCCCCTTCTTTATTCCGTAGAGAAATTAAGCATGTGCATTTCTGTTGGGTTTAAGGACTTCCCCAGAGAATGTACAAGTTGTTCTTTGGTGCTAACAAGTGTTCATGAATGTCATGAAACTATGACAAATTTCTATGCAGGAAGTTGAAAAAATGTTGTGGAAAAAATATTCTGTTCTGCTGAAACTCAGGTACGTATAGAAACAGCCTCTCCATTCTGTATTTGAGGCAATCGCCATAGGAAGCCATTGCAAAGATAGACCAGCTGTTCCAAGTTAAGGTATAACTTTATAGAGGTATAAAACGTCCTTAAAATAAGTTCTTGCAAAATCTATTTCTGGAAAAAGTAAAGTGGAACATTCCTCTGGCTGTCAGGAGGAATCAGTGGCTTTTCAATCTCTAGACGGAGACGCCGTAGAGAGGTCTTTTCCCTTTACCTTTGAACACAGCACCGGCAGGACAGAATGCTGGCAGAAACTCTTCAGGAGCTCAGCCAGGAACTAAGGCGCCTGGCCTTGCAGACTGCCAGCATGACCCCAGAGGGGGGCTGCTGCCAAAAAAGATTTAAAGATGTTTAAGGAGGAGCCCCAGATAAAAAGTTGTGCAAGTTACAGTTACCAAAAGTATCTTAGTTTTTTCCTATTAAAACTCTCTCGCCTTGTCTGACTTCAGCTAATGTTATCCAACTGTAGCTCCTGTGAATTTTGTTCCCAGAATCTCACGTGAATAATCCTACTTTAAAATAAAAATGGTGACTGCTGATGATGACGCTCTCCAGTCTGGGTATCCCACTGAATCACACACATCTGAGCACTGTTCAGGGTTTTTGGAGGATGGTCCATAAATAAAACCTGCTTCCTCTCCTGAGTGTGGAGACAAATAAGAAGCAAACAGAAGTCAGTCAGATGAAAGTCAAATGATGTGATCTTTATGACCTACAACGCAGTGTGGAAGATTTAGCCATAGGTCTGTTGCCAGATTGGCTTGCAGGCATTTATCTTTAAATCAGAGAGTCTCAGGCGGTAGCACAGTGGGGACAGCCTCCCGCACTGACCTGTACAGCGGTGGCCCTCAAGGGTCACTCCATCCTGGAGAACGTTGTTCTCCATCAGCATATACCCCAAGTTATCTCAGCTTTCAAAAGAGAGGCTAAAGTTACACTTCCATTTGAGATAAGGTGATAAGGCCTTTTTCCAGTTAACCCAGAGATGCTCCACTTTGCCTAGACAAAGCTCCCTAGAGTTTGTATTTTGTTTTCAAGGAACTCAAATTTTGTCCATTTCAGAGTTCCTGAAGCCCTAGCCGGTGAGTTGAAAGGCATTGTGTAAAACCAGCCAGGAGAAATCATGGATTAAAATATGGGAAGTTGACTACAGAAGCTCCTGGGGGGAAAGGCAAGGGGAGTATTAATTCAGTCAGCAAGCTTACTGAGTGTCTACTGTGTGCAAGGTGGTTTTAGCACTGGGCTTGCTCCAGTGAAGGGGCCTTTGGCTCCTCCCCTGAATATTAACACGCGCTAAGATTTCCTGCCCTAAAAACACAGCTGCACAAGCATTCGACAACATACAAAACAAAAATACAAAAACAAAACCTCTCTTACTTCCAAATATTTCTTTAGATCTATCATATTTTATGTCCCTTCTTAGCCATACACCCTGCAAGAGTTGCTGGTACTTCCTGCTGGCTCCACTTCCTTACATCACATTCACCCATGACCCACTACAATCTGATTTCAGTCTGATGAATGCCATGGAAACTGCTCTTGTTACTCTCGGGCCACCACATTCTGCTGGGCAGGTGACATATGTCCAGGTTAAGATTTCGCTGACCCTCCTATTGCCAAGTGCAGTGAATACCGTTCCGTCTTCTATTGATGGCTCAGATTCATTGGAAGCTACTAGTCATTCCTTCATTCAAAGACACAGGCTGTGTGAAACACTGGGAACAACCCTAACATCTAGTCCTGGAGGACCAGCTGAGGTAACATAATGGAGAGTTATGGAGCTGCTATAGGGAACTAGAATTATTTTCTACATGCTGCATAGTGTAATCTCCAGAACATATGAGCAATAAGTAAAGCAGAGAAAAGTATAAAGAGATGTTCTCATCTATTTTTAAATCAGAGAGTCTTGGGCAGTAGCACAGTGCGGACAGCCTCCCGTACTGACCTGTACAGCGGTGGCCCTCAAGGGATATCATTTCTCAGCTTAAAACCTTTCAGTAGAATCTTCCTGAATCCAGAAAACAGTCAAGCTCCATGGGAAGGTGCACTGGGCTCTCCCACGACCTCATGTCACGTGTCCACGTCACACCCACCAGTCTTTCAAGGCTTTCTTCTGGCTAACTTGCTACAGGACGAGTTCCCTCACTGTTATCTCCACTCCAGTCCAAACCCCACCTCACTTCTGCATTTGTATCATCCCACGCGTCCGTTATTTGCATGCGTGTCCTTTGCATGTCTATCACCGTGTGTAGTGTGTAGAAGCAGAAGTGTATTTCAATGACTCTGGAGTCAGATTGGCCGCCATGTGAATTTAGACCAGAGCCTCGTGCTCTCTGTGACCTCATCTATACCCTGGAACAGACTCTTGTGCTATAAGACTGAGAATTTCGTGTGGAGCTGGCCGGTGCCATTTCATCGTCTCTGTGTGGGCATCTCCTCATTGGCTCACAGGCAGCTGGCTGCATCCTCAAACACCAGCGCAGGACCTGCCACGTAGTGGGTCCAGCACAGGTTTGTGAATGAGTCAGTGTCCCAGGGTTTAATCTGGAACCTAAAGGGGAGGTACCGCCTATGTGTCTGTTGTTGTCAACCACATATTGTCTGTGGCAAAAACATTGATTCACAGGGCCATACACAATCAAAACTGAAAAGTGTGACAAGTATTTGTTGCAATTCAGTTGACTCTACTTAAATTTTTGTGATGTTAATAATATAACATCACAATAAGCAACCTCATAGTAAGCAACCTCACTATCAGTTTATTCTTTAAGCAAAATGGTCTCTCACACATTTCAACAGTTCTTCTAACAAGGACATGCACTTAAATGGTAAGTTGTTATTGTTTGTGCTATTTTACCTCTATTTTCACCAAAGAGAGAACCCAACACTGTATGAGGAAATTCTCTAAATATGTAGAGCACCTACTACATGCTAGGCAATAAACTAGGTGCTAAGAAAAATAAATAAAACAGAGCAAGATTGCCGAAGCCTGTAACTCTTCTTACCTTTGAAACATCTATGCTTCGAAATTCCCGCTTTTGTAGAAAGTCTCCCCATTTTGTCTGAATTAGGTAAAATTTTCAGGTTAGAGATACCCTGCATCTTTTCAAAATTCCTCCTTTATAAAACTCTTCCCGCACTACAGGTGGCAAGATACAGTTGATTTCCTAGCACATTCTCAATATTAGCATAAGGAAATTACATGGTACAAAGTCCCAGAAAACCTGCAACAGTACAAATTTCCAACAGAATGTTCTCATCAAAGAGAAAATGCCATTCTTTCTCAGTAAGTAGCGGCTGCCTCACCCTTTCATTTAGACTATGAGTGAAGCAAACTATTAGTGTAAGATCTGTCGCAACAACCCTTGAATAAGATACATCTTCCCGTCGTCCCATTTCTTCTTACTTAATCTAGACAATGAAAATGATTTAGACCTCAAGGTTCCCTGAGAGTGTAGCTGTAGAATTATAGCGAGAACCCCACATTCTCTATTATTTCCTGTACATGCATTACTCGGTGCCAGCTAACCCACAAAGGGAGGAAAACACACAAGCTGGAATAGATCTTAAGGTGTTGTCTCCTTTGTCATCTTTAATGTGCTGGAATATCTGGCATCGAGTCCAGAAAATCAAGATTCGTTTTCCCTTCTTTGAAGTTCTCTATTTCCTCCAGGTAGGGATACGTATCTGTAAGTAAAGTTTCTTGGGATCAGGTTAGCTTAAAGGGACTTAGATGGAACCCTCCATCCCTGGGGGTTCCCCCCCAAGAATCTGTATTCATGGGTTCCTTCCTCTCCTGCTGCCTCCCAGACACCCTTTCCCCTAGCAGTATTTCAATGGACAAAATTTCATCCTCATCAGCCTTCAGTCCCACAGTGGAGTCCCTGGAGATTTTCATGTCTGTTAGTTACTGGATTCACTTTGTCCGACAAATGTTTACTATGCATCTACCATGTCCTCTGGTAGGTCAGTGAGCAACGCAGAACTCTTGCTCTCGTGGAATGAATGGCCATCCCACGAATGTCCTGTGAATGACTGCGAACAGCCCACCTGCTTGTCTAGAAGCAGCATGAAGAGCCAGAGAGTAGGTGCAGATTTCCTGTTCTCCACGCTCTCACGATTATTCTCTGGGTCCATTTTCCTCATAGACAGGCTGCATGCTTTGCTTCTTGGATTCCCAGAAACACTGGACTTAACTGCAGGTGTTGTGGGAATACATTTAAGAACTCTTAAGGAAGACCATAAGGGAAATGACGCACTTTGCAGAAGTTCAAGTCAATAGTTTGTTAGAATGATCTACTTTACTAGCTTGCCGTACAAACACAATGGCCTAGCTTTTATTTATTCAGTTTATTGCCTGAGCACCCACCTGCCCTCAGAGACAGGAAGTCCACTGTTTCCCAAGGCCATGCTACTGGGGAGGAGCACGAGGGACGTGCCCTGTCCAGGAGTAAGCCTGGCCCTACAGAAAGCCTGGAAGAGAGCCAACCAGGAAGATCGAGCAGCTCACTAAAGCCTGGGCGCATATATCTGGCACATGGGCCACAGCTGGGCCTTACACACCCTGACGTCAGGGAGCGTGGGGGCGGTGGCTACACACCGCCGCCTGTTCATTCCGCTCTTTCTTCCCATCCCTGCAGCAGCAGGCCTCTCACTTCATCTCTGCATCCCGCTCACGTGCTCAGCACAGCCCAGGAGGAGCATGGGGAACAGGAGTCCAGCCTCCTGCCATCCCCAGTGAGTCTTCCCCCCAAAGCCTGCTGGGCCTGCGCTGGCCTCTCTCTCACGGGACCTCTTGGCACAGGCCAACCAGGGGTGTGCCCACTGTCCCACAAAGGGGAACGGCAGGTGTTGCTAAACAATACATAGAAGCCCATTTTGCACACCTGCACACACACTTTCTCAACAAGGATTGCCTGCTTGCCTAAAATTTTCCTAACGTGGAAGGCCTTTTCAATGACTCTACGATGAAGCCATATCCGCGCTATGTTCTGGGCTGTGCAAGTGCTTCACTGCAAGACTAAATTTACACAAAGAAACCCCTGCTGCCAGCACCAAGGCATAGCAGTTTTAATGTCCTCTACTGATTCCATAATTCACTTTACTGGTCTGCTTTTACTGGTTGATTTTTCTCCTCGTTATAGGTCACACTTTCCCTTTTCTTTGGCATAGTTTTCTTCTTTTTTTGTATACTTGGAAATTTCAACTAGATGCAGATACTCTGAGTTGCATGCTGTTCACTGATTACGTCTTTATTCCTTTAAATATTCTTGAACTTTGTCTGGGAGGCAGTTAAGCTACTTGGAAACAGTGATCTTTTCAAAGCTTGTCTTCGAGCTTGGTTAGGTGGGACAAGAGCAGCCTGTGGCCCTCATCTGGCCAGATTCCTGAAGCTATGCCTTTCTGAGTCACTGCTCGTCTTGTGTGGTATGAGGGTTTTCCATTCCGGCTGCATCAGCCCTGTGTGTTTTCAGAGTTCTCCAACTGCAGCCTCCTGCTGGTTCCTCCTCTGGTCTCAGCACATGCGTGAGCAGTTGATGATGCAGGGGGGAGACCGCAAATCTCTGCGTTCTCTTGTGCAGGTTTCCGGTCCTTACGGCAAGCTTCCTGCGCTCCTGCCCTTCAAATTCCACTGCGTGGCCTCCCTGCAGCTTCAACTCTTGCCTCCTCAGCTCTGAGAGCCACCCAGCTCTGTTTGGGTTCCTCCTTCCTGCACTGCGGCCTGGAAACTTTCTTAAAGCAGTAACTTGGGGCAATTCCAGAACTTTAATTTCCATTCTTTCAGGGATTGCTCTTTTGTGTTGCTGGATGTCCAAGGTCTGGAAGCTGTTGCTTCATATCTTTGTTCCCTTTTAGTAACTTTTAAAGTCTGGTCTTTCACTCTTACGTATTCGATCAACTTGGAATAGATTTTTCCTTTAAAAGGTGCACAGTATGGGATATAGACTGAATTGTATCCCCTCCAAATTCATCCCCTAACCTCAAAATGCGTATCTGGAGACAGGGCCATTAAGGAGGTCAGGAAGGTTCAAGGAAGTCCTAAGGGTGGAGCTTTATTCCAACAGGATGATGTCTTATAAGAAGAGAGACACGAGGAGAAACTGCACACGCAGAGGAAAGGCTATGTGAGGACACAACTTCTGCCAGCCACAAAGAGAGGTTTCATTAGAAACTAACTCTGCCAGCACCTTGCTCTTGTACTTCCAGCCTCCGGAACTGTGAGGAAAATACACTTCCATTGTGTAAGCCACTCAATCTGTGGGATTTTGTCATGGCAGCGTTAGCGGACAAATACAGTCAGGCTCTACCTTCACTGATCAATAGCCCGCTATCCTAATGTATGAACAGTCTCCTTCCCCAGACCCCCAGCCCTTACCCCAGAACTGCAGTACGACCTCTGCCATGTATCAAATGTCCTGCTTCTGACCCTGTTCCGATGGTCAATTTGTCTATTCTGGCCCTAAGGCAATGTTGTTTTAATTATTACAGTTTTATGATGCTTTCATCTAAGGTGGACAGTGGCATTCATCTCACTCCTCTTCGTCACAACTACTGAGGATTCCCAGCACACTGCCTTTCTGTATGCATTTTAGAATCAGCTCATCAAGTTCCAACAAAAGCAGTATGGTTTCAGTGAGCTGCACTGAAACTAGAGATCAATTTAGGGAATACTGACATATTTACAGTATTGAGTCTTCCTATTCTTAACTTTATTAAGTTCTTCTTTGTCATCATTCAATATAATTTTTCAATCAAGACCTTGCACATTTTTTTTGTGAGATTTGTTCTTAAGTACCTTTATGGTTGTCCTTACAACCATAAATGGACATGTAGAGTCCATTTGTTCTTGTGGCTGGATATATAAATGCAATTGATTTTTGTGTATTGATTTTTTTAGCCTAACCACCTTGCTAAAATCATATCTCCAATAATTGATCTGTAGGTTCTTTTGAGCTTTCTATGTTTATTTAGCATCTATGAAAAGTATTGTTCCCTCCTTTCCATTCCTTAGATCTTTCTTTCTTCTGGCTTATTACACTGGCCTAGGACATTTAGCACCATGATGAATAGAAATTACCTTTTCAGTATTGTTCCTGACTTTAAAGGGGTTTTTGTCAATGTTTTTCAGCTTGAAATGATAGTCTAAAATAAATTTTGGGGAGTTAGCCTTTACCAGGATAGGAAAATTCTCTTCTGTTTTTAATTTGATAGGGATTTTTTAAATCAAAAATGAGTGACACATAAATATATTTTTTCTATATTTGTTGAAGTAATCACATGGTTTTCCTCCTTTGATATATTTATGTGATAAGTGACATATAAAGATTTTCTAATATTAAAGCTTTCTTGGCATAAACACACAAGTTAGTCATGATGTATTTTGTTTTTGTGTACATGATAAAGTTTGCTAAGATTTTATTTAGAATTTTTGCATCACGTTCCTAAATTAGATTGCCCTATAATTTTCATTTCTAGTTTTAGTATTAAAATTCAGCTGTCCCAGAGAACACGCTCCAGTGTCTTCCCTGTATTCACAGTTCTTTGTAAATTTGTATAAAAATGGAATTATTCATCTCATAAATTTGGTAAAATTTGTTACATATATAACGAAGATTACATATATGTATGATAAATACATATTTCTTTGGATTCAGTTTTGAAATATTCTGGAAGAATCTGAACATTTTGTCTTTATTTTCAAGTTTTTGTAGACACAAGCTTGCTCATGGTACTCTCAGAATGACAACCGTGGATGCAACAGGGTTACACTTCCTTTCTGAGCCTAGCCTTCACTTCTCTGCACGTGTGTCTCTCTCCCTTTAATACATTTTACAAGAGATTAGGTTTTAGTAAACATTTTCAAGTAATCAAGTTTGGTTTGTCAATTTTCTCTTTTGAAATTGTTTTATAAATTGTTCATTTCTGCTCTTGTCTTTAGCACCTTCCTGCATGCCGATGCTGTTTTAGTCTAGTTGTACATTTAACATGTTAATATTTAAACTTTATTCCTTTCCATTTCACTCCCTGAAAGTGTCATTTTCATATCATGCCATAAGTTTTGCTCTGTTCAAGTTTCACTCATTTTCATTTTAAATTTAATTCTGGGTTTTGGGCACCATGTTTTACTAGTTTATTTTGAATTTCTCAGTGTATGTGATTTTTAAAAATCTTTTATTATTGAAACTATCTCAACTTGTTTAGGATTGTTGTCCAATTTGGGAAATCTTGTTCTAGATTCTTTTATGTCTGGACTATACGATTTCAGGGCATTTTAAGTCTTCTAATGTGGGACACATTTTAAATAGACTCTGAAGTGCCAACACTCAGCATAAATGGGCAGTCGTGGGAGACCGATGCCCTTGTTCAGTCGACCATTATGAATTTCATGTTATCCTGAGTGACGTCAGAATTTTCTTGAATCAGCAAGGAATTTGTATTTCTCCCAACATATTTGCATGCATCACTCTCTTCATTAATTGCATTATCAATCGAAGACCCACTTCTTATTTGTTTGGTGGACTCCATCACCACCTGAGTCGTTGCCTGCATGGGGACACTTGCCCACATCACTGCCACTGAGACACTTAGCACGAACTGCTTCGCTGGGCCAGGCGGCCCCAGCCGTTGTTTACAACCGTGTCTCCTGCGTGCTGGCTGGTGAGCCAGGCGCTCCCAACCCTCCACCTTACTGCCTGCTTTCTGGACCACTCTCAGGACCGCAGCCGTTACCTCAGGCCCACTGAGAAGCAGATGGCGAGACGGGATTAGATGCGCAGGAGAGTCACATCTTGGGGACGGAGCAGAAGGCAGGGGGAAGCTTCAGACTGTGACACAGTCTGACACCCGTGGGCGAGCAAGCACAGGAAGGAAAGCAGGCTCCAGGAAGGGCAGCGGCCTACTGGGCGCAGCGTAGTTGCTGGGGAGGGCCGTCCTGCAGGTGGGGGTGCTCAGGTCTGTCACCCCGAGGAGCCTGCCTTGGGACCCCTGCATATCTGCATCCTGCGTGCTCACAGCCGGAGGAGCCAGTGCAAAAGCCGCTGGGGCTGTCTGTCCGTCAAGTCTGAGTTTTGCCGCAGATGTTCTGAATTGATGCATTTTCATAACTACTTTATGGGGAACCAAGAAAAAAACCTCTATGGTATATTTGTAATTATACAAATTAGATTGGTAAGTATAGTCCCAATAGAAGAGAATTTCAGTTTTGACTAGGCATTGATAAGAAACAAATTTCCTGCCTGAAATATCTCAACTTTTAAATGACATAAAATACATACACTGAAAAATGCACATATTTAAATGCACAAAATTTTCTATACCAAACACAGCTGTGTTATGCTTACAATTTTACATGTCTGGTAATTGGAAGAATTTCCCAGAGTAGCTTCTGGCTTCCACATTTTCCACCTTATTTCTGCCAGGTCTTCCTTATCATGATTCTGGGCGAGATGGCTGAGCCAGCAGCAGCAGAGTCCCTGGAAGTCAGCTTCTCACGGGAGGGCCAGCATCATATGCTCTTACTTCTGCAAGTCAGAGCAAACCTTATGACTTTGTCTCCCTGGGTGAGGAGTGTCATCAACTCAACTTCCCCTTGCCACAGCCTAAAGAGCAGCCTCCACCGTGACCTGTGATGGGGGCAGTGGAATCAGGAGAGGTGACGCGGGGCAGTTGGAGTTGAAAGAGAAAATGGTCACAGCTGATCATAGATAAACGATCTTCGGTTTGAAAAACTGATGAGAACATATGCCTATGTGAATGCACTGCTCCCACGTCCTGGGAAGGCCGCTGCGTGGCCCTGAAGCTTAAGCTTCGATTGCTTCATGGTAAAGGCACCTCTGGGAAGCAAGTTTCCTGCTTCTCGGGCTCCGTGGCGCCTGACGTCATGGGCACACTGCCCTCCGAGTTACTGCAGATGACAAGTCCATAGCGCTCTGCTGTGACGAGAAGGGCTCGCCAGCTTTCCAGATTGGGCATCGTGTTCTGACCTGCACCTGCTCGGTCAGTGTGACACCCTCGAGTTCCTGTTTTGGTGGTGCCGCACTCACTGTCCTCCGGGACCCATTGTCTTTTAGGGTGACAGGCTGAGCTGCTGCAGCAGGAGACTCAGCAGTGTGTCTTAGAGAACAAAGAGCGTTTCCTTCTCTCCTGCAGAACAAGTTCAAAGTGAACAGCTGGCACTAGCGGGCCCCTTTGATCCACGCAGTTACTCAGAGGCCCAGGCTGGCGGCGTTTTCATCTGGTATCCAAAGTCAACCCAATCGCCATCATTTCAGGTGGGCAGCCAGGCAAATGAACGAGGCAGAAGTTGCTCACAGGACCCCTGCTCACATTGACTAGAATTTTGCCACACGATCACAGACATTTGAGAGTCAGGGAAATGCAGCTCACGTCTCTCCAGGAAGAAAAGATGGGCTGGATTTTAAGAGCAGCAGTCTCTGCCATCGGGCCTGCATCAGAGACGTCCAACCTCTCCCTCCTCCTCCTCCCCGCTGGCCCAAGGCTCAGGGTCCCAAAGCCTGTGTTGTGCCACCTAAGTCCCCGGCTTCTCTCCAACCCACTGCCCTTGTCACTCTTCCTCAGTCCTCTCCTTTTCTGAGGACGAACTTCAGAGACCTGTCTGTCCCACCCCCTCTGAGCCTGGAGATGCTGCAGAGAGAGTATCCCCAGCAGGAGGGGGGCCCCAGTGACCTCCGTGCTCTCAGACCTGACAAGACTTTGCAGCCCTCTTCTGCCTTAACTTCAGTGACATTCCAAAGAGTTGACTCATCTTCTTGAAATGCCCTCCTCTGGGTTTTCCTTCTGTCACTGGCTACTTTTCTTCAAAATCCTTTGTCAGTGGTATGCTGAAAAAATAAATCTACGTATTTTGGTTCTTCTGGACTCAGCCTAAACCTCCACACTGGACTTAGAAACCCTCCAGAGTCTTCCCTGTGTCTAAGCAGGGCCTTCTTCATGCCAATCCACCCCTGTGGTGAAGGCCTCATTCCACATGGCCCAACCATGCCGGGCTCCACTTCAGAACTTTGGCTCAACAGCCTCTTCCCAGATCCCCCCTTTCCCTCTTCTAGCTCTTCATGCTGCCCACCCTACGAAGGGTGTTAGACATCCATCCCAGCACATGAGGAGGCTTTCATGAACATTCTAGCACCTTCCAGCATCTCCTTTTTCCAGACAACTCTGACAATATAAACTTCTCTCTTCATAGTCCTCTCCTATTCTTTTTCTGCACATGTTGGTTTTAGCTTCTTGAGGGCAGGAACCAGCATATTCCCTGTGACATCTGTACCTTTCAAAAGAGGTTCTCATCAGTTGTTCCTCTCATTGCTGTAGACTGCAAGGTTTTCTGCAGATTCTTGACATCCAAAGCTTCTGAAATTCTTCAGAGAAAAGCAGCAGAATCTCATTGTGGGGGTGGCGGCCGCTGGCCCTCAGGAACAGAAGCTGGAGCTCATCTTCGGTCTGTGCGGGCTCCATGCATGCCCTTTCATGTCCTCTCCTCTCACACCCCACTCCCTTTCCTCTCGCGCCTTTTAATGTCCAAGAGGTGGGACCTTTCAATGCATATGCATTTTTGCATTCAAGGTGTTGTTCTCTTGCATACCTTTGTTTTTCAACGTAGGTAAATGTTGCTGCACCACGTGCATCTCTGCTTCTCCCCTTCGCCAGGAAGTCCTCTGTGTCTCCCGTGCACACTCGCATCATTGTTTCTCACCTCTGCTCTGTGTTCCTCGGTGAGCATTCCTACCCAGGAGATCTGGAGGTGACTTCCGACTCAGAGACTACAGCAGCAAGCATCCCAGTTCTCCTAAATTAGCCTTCTCATTTGGTGAGGTTATTATTTATTTAGTGAAGGTTGAACAGAATAAACAGGTACAGATGAAAGGGGTAAATCTGCTTCTAAATAGCTGCTGGACACTGGCCCTGACGGAGGGCCAGAAAGCCAATTACATTCTAACCGAGGCCAATAACACTACAAAACAATACTTATTTTCAAAATACAAACTTTAGTAAGAATCCAGGTAATGTACAACCAGGCTTGTAAAGAGACTAAAGGTCTTCACATTAAGCTTCCATTCATTTGGAGTCAATTATAGAACACCCTTTCCATACCCCTGGACAAACTCAACTTGAAGGAAAGGCGTGCAAACAGCGGAGCCGCCCGCACGCCCTCCTGGGGACAGTCCCGGCTGATGAGCAATCAGGCCGGTTCAGCCGTCAGACACACACAGCAGAAGCCAGTCGTCCTGCACTGCGGTGCAGGTATTTTTAACAGCGCGCGGCAGAGGCGCCCGGTCCGGGCTGGCTGGCCTTGTGTGTGGCCTGGAGCTGTGCTGCAGGATCTCTGATGTACTGCCAGAGGGTCACTGGAGGACTGAGTGTTTGTTCTAAGGCACTCTACCCCTCTTGCCTCTGCCCGTAAGTCAGAGCTGCAAGGCGTGTATTGGCAAGAACAACTCCAGCTGCCCGGGGCCTCTCCCGACAATCTCCTCAGATCTTCTGCCGTCATATCTACTGATATGTGGAAAGAACAGAGATACTTGTATCTCTTGAAATAAGATGCATGGCACTCGGCCTGAGAAATCTGAGGGAAATCCCGGAGGTTAACAAGAAGTCGTGGCAAGAACTTGAGACAGCCAAGAGAGTCGCGGCCCGAAGAGCACCCCGCCTTTAGCTGGCGGGAGGAGTCAGGACTGCAGTGTTGGGGACCGTGCTAGTACGACGCGTGCACAGTCTCCTCATGCCGGCTGCGCCCTGGGGTGTTGCCCCAACAGGAGAGCGCCTTTCCTAATAAGCCTGACCAGAAGAGGCAGCCTTTTCTGATGGGTCTGGCAAAAGGGTACGTATTTTCGGAAAGCCCGCCTGGAGGGGGTCTAGTGAGATTTCCATCAGCCTGTGAAGAGGCACCTGAAGTCCCAGTGGGAGCCCCTCGTGAAGGGATGTTGTGTCACTTACACCTGAACCCGCAGAGTTGGGTGATGGGCATGTAAGTCTGCTGAACTAGATGCTTGTCAAACCAGGTGGGCAGTCCGTCTCTTAAGTGTGGGGGTCACGTGCCTCCCCACAGCAGGCCCAGCACAGAGCCCCAGGGAGCAACTCAGCCAGTGGCTCATCGGGCTGCCACAGGCGAGGCTGAAAACCTGCCTTCGAGAACCACTAGAGCTGACTGCTGACACTCCCCTCTGAGGTAACGTTTGACGCCGACCTTTGGACTCTCGAGGGCACATTTTAATTTGCACAAGTGTTCAGAAGTGGCGGTCCTGAAGGACACAGGTGTTTCTTAACACTGGTGAGTCAAGTCTGGCAGTGGCAACAGCAGCTTCTGGGCTTCCTAAGGGGGCAGCATCTCTGCAGACAGGCAGAGGGCGAGCCGTTCTTCGCGCGCTTCCTGGACTTACTGTGTGGACGAGGCCCAACGTGGCTTCTGATTCTCTCTAGTCCCGCTCAGGAAGAATGAAAGCAGGGCATCACAAGCGAAAACTGAAGCCGCGTGTGCTACACGCTGACCCTGCTGCCCTCTCTATTCTCCTAGAAGGGGCCACAAGAAGAAAGAAAACGTCCTAAGCGGCTAGCACTGGCTCGCTGTGTAGGGTGCAAGCTGTACATTCCCTTTTTTGTGCTGATCTAAAATTTCCACTGTTCTTATAAAGGATATAAACCTTAATGGGAAAAGGCTCTGTTTTAAAAAAGTAAACGCCACGGTGCCCTGCTTTTCGTCAGCAGGATGCTCTCCGGTGGACAAATACCCCAGCCGGCTGATGCAGGTCCTTCCCTGGATCTCCCACTTGAGGTAACGCTGTCTGGAGCTGGAGGAGAAGGGTCCCATCACTGGAGTCACACAGCCGAGAGCCTGCGAAAATGCAGCTGCCCGCAGACAGCGGTCCTGACACGAGGGGAAAGGAACCGAAACAATCCCGGCTGCGTGCAGCGGCCAGCTGAATCCGGAAGTCAGTGAGGCGACTCTGAGCGCTGTGCCCCTCCGACTGCCTTTCACTTCACTTTGCTCTCGATTAACTTTACTGCATGGCTCATGATTAGCTTCAAAATGCTTATCAGGCGGCTGCCATCCACAGGCCAGAAACGGGGCAGATGCCTTACAGACCTAGCTCCGGTGCCTCTAGCTCAGTGCGGCTGACGAGCGGCTCTGCGCACTCGGGGCGGTGCCCGCGTCCTGCTGTCACGCCGCTCCTGTCATGCCAGGGATCGTGACTCCCGCCAAAGTGGAAACGGAAACCGAATCTGCCCCTCCACTTGAAAAACCACACAGGCAGAGAAAATACCACAAAACAGTGCTTTTGCCAACACCGGAGGGGGCCCTGGAGACTAGACACATAGAGAGGTGTGTGGCCGTGGTTGTTTACCAAGTCGAGAGAAATTCCTGGTTTCAGTGCAGAAAGGGCAAACCCACGTGAGCCCCAGAGACTCTCTGAGCTGAAAGTCCAGTTGGAGGAGGGGACTGGATCTCATAAAGAACCAGAGAAAAGAGGCCAGAGCAGAGAAAAGGCCAGAGACCTGCATGAATGCATGCGAGGAAATGCCCCAGCGCTGGGAAAGGCACCGCCTGCAAAGGTCAGAGGGAACAGCACCTGCGCGGCCTCTGGACTGGGGAGGTGCCTGTCCCCCTGCCAGACTGAAGACTTCCTAGGTCATGAAGCAGTAGGGTCTCATCTGAGGAATGAGGAATGAGCACCTGAGTACTGCTGATTAATCCTAAAAGCAGGACCTTCTCCCCACAAAATTCACCTGTCTCCAAGAAATGTAACCACATATGCAAAGAAAAGATCAGGTATACTCACAGAGATTTCTGAAAACAACCAATCACCCAGAGAGGCAAAGCTCACATTTCCTGGCATCTGGCCAAAAGTGGAGCAGGCGGGCAAAGAAACTAGAAGATATGATCCATAATAAGAAGAAAAATTAGCCAACAAAACCGACTCAGAACTGACACTCATGTTGGGTGGACAGGTACATTTGAATCACTGTTACAGGTACATTCCATAGGTTTTTAAAATGTTTTATCATCTTTATTGAGGTGACATTAGCTGACAACCCTGTACATGACCCAGAGGCACAAGTTCGCACATCTCAGTTGTCTGTCACCACACCCACCACCAGTCACCCCCAGTTCTCCACCACAGTCCACTGGACCTCCTCCCCACTGTGCTCCCGCCTCCACTCACCCCTCTGGTCAAAGAAGAAATTTTTTAATTGAAGAATAATTTTAATTTTCAGAGTGAAAATGATAATGTCTGAAATGTAAAACCTGATGAATAGGGCTGGTGGGAGCTTGGACCTTACACAGGAAAGACTGGTGGACTTGAAGATGTAGCAATAGAAAGGATCCAGAGTGAAACAGAAAAAGAATAAAAAGAAAATAAACCAGAGCTGGTGAGACAACTTTAAAGGGTCTCATGGAGATATGCTTAGAGTTCCGGAAAGGGGAGGAGGTAGAAAAGGTATTTGAGGAAATGATGACTAAAAGTTTTCCACATTTGCTGAAAACTACAAACTCATAGATCTAAAAAAGTAAACAAACACCAAGCACAAGAAAGTGACGTCACGGCATATCACGGGAGAAGGCACCGCTGGCATCAGGGCTGGGAAGCCGTCACCTCAGATCCGCAGGTGTTCAAAAGAGAGGATACTGCAAATAATTTTATGGTAATAAATTTGGCAACTTAGAGGAAGGAACAAATAAAGATACAAACTACCAAAGCTCCTAGACGAGCAGATACAGATAACCCAAACAGTCCTGACTGAATAAATTGAATTTACATTTAAATACCTCAACTGCTAAAGAAAGCTCCAGACTTCAGTGAATAATACCAGTTCTACAGAAACTCTTCCAGGAAACCGAAAGGGGAGGGAACACTTCCCATCTCATTCTATAAGGCCATTTTTACCAAAACCAAAGGCCTTACAAGGAAACTATACACCACTTGAATGCAAAACAAAATTTTAGCAAATGGAATTCAAAATAAACAAAAAGGACAAAATGTACTAGAGAAAGGATTTTTAAAAACAAAAGATACTAAAACTGTTAGCTATCCACATGTGAAAACATGCGCCTTGATCCATGCCTCGCATGTGTACAAAAATGAGCTTAAGATGTACCACAGACATAACTGCAACACAAAACTTCTAGAGGAAAATATTTTTAAAAATTCTTTGTGATTTTGGCTTAAAGATTTCTTAGACATGATACCAGAAGCACTATTCAAAAAACTTGATAAATTGGGCTTCAATGAAGAGCAAACACTTCAGTTTCGAAAGACTATTTAGAGGATAAAAAGACAAGCTACAGACGGGAAAATATTTGCAAAGCATATATCTGATGTAAAAGTTTCTCACTACTGCTATATCAAATTAGCACATACTTCGTAGTTTAGAAAAATACAAACTGACTTTTTTTTTTTTCATTTTTGGTGGTCAGGAGTCCAAAATGAGTCGTTAGGGCTGAAATCACGGTGTCCACAGGGCTGGTTCTTTCTGGAGGCTGTGAGGACACACCCATTCTGTCTTCTCCGGCCTTCAGAGACTGCGACTCCCTGTCTCCAGCTACGTCACTGCCTGTTCCCCTCTTGCCTCGTTCTTATGAGGGTGCTTGTGATTATGTATGGCATTCCTGGCCCCCGATAATCCAGGCTAACCGCTTCACACCCTGGTCCTTAATTGCAATCACATCTGCACAGTTCTTTCTGTCATATATGCTAACGTGTTCACAGGATCTGGGAACTAAGACATGAACATCTTTGTGGGGTCATTATTCAGCTTCACATCTGATAAAGGACTGTCCAGAATGTATTAAAATTTTTTGAGATTCAAGAAGGAAACAAACAAGAAAATGATAAGTGACCAAGTGGTTTGAACAGAGTTGAAACAGTGATATCTAACCAAAGAAAGATCTAGGTGTATGTGTGTGTATATATATGATATTACATGGACCCAAAAATGCGTGAAAAGATACTCAGAGTTATTACTTATAACCCATAAGAATGGCTAAAACTAAGAATTTTGACCATAGCAAGTTCTGGTGAGGATATGGAATGACTGGAATCCCCAACACACTGCAGGTGGAAATGTAAAACTGCGTTCCTAAGTATTTAAAACGGTAAAAGCGCATGTCTGCTACGACATGAGTGGACATTCTGAGATGAAAGCACTGCGTCTGCTTGACAGACATAGTCATGGCTGCTTAATTTGTAATAACCCAAAGAGGAGTAGGTCAACAGATTCTGGTTTTGTCGTGCAATGGAACGGCACAACACAACAAAATCATGGAATACATGATTGCTATATCAGCACATAAATACCCCCCTGCCCCCAACATATACAATCTACATATTTCATATGTACAAAAATGTATAAAATTCACAACTATGCAAACTAATCTAGAGATAGAAAGCAGGTCACTGGTTGCCTGGGGACGGGGGAGTGGAGAGAGGCACTAGAATAGGAGTAGAAAGAAATTTTTGGTGCTGGCGATAGCTTCATTAGTCTTAGCTCTGCTAATGGCTCTGTAGGTGCAGTGTCAGAACTTATCAAACTTTAAACAGATGTGGTTTCTTTTGTATCAAATTATATTTCAATGAAGCTTTGTTGAAATATAAAAATGCAAGGCAATAAAAACTAAGTCCATGCAGTGTGTTATTTAAGGGGTTATAGTTGTTCACTGATAAAACAAGAGAAACTTGCTGCAAGTCAGTCTCACTCCTCAGCCCAGTGGCAAGGTCTTGCAGAGGGGCTGCTTTAATATGAACTCATATCGAGTTGGCTCTTCCAATGCGACGGTGATGACTTCATCTCTTTTTACTAACAAGCTAGGTTCATTTCATTCTGGGCGATCTTCCTTCTCTTCCACCCAGCATTTCGTACAAGAACAAAAACGAAAGTAAATTTCTTCTCTGCTATATCTTGAGGAACTGCTAAAGAGCACCAAAACAGGACAAAAATAAAGTCCATTGAAAGAGTAACTCTAGGGACGATGAGATAATACAGTTTAGGAGGTTGTCAGTCTGTTTTTGTGCTATAAACTTAAGTTCCTATATTTCCAGGAATGGTGTTTTAAGACCAAGAGCACCATAAAGGGAGCAGCATCTTTTGCTGCAAGGGGTGGGGTAGATGGAGGGACTGTGCACAAGACTTGCTTGAAACATGAGCAAGTTGCTTGCCCTCTCCGGTATCCAGCTTTGTCATCTGTAAAACGGAGACAACAGCGCTTGCCTAGGCAGGATGGAGTTTTCCTATTTATTTCTTTATATATTTATTGTAGTAACATTGTATTAAAACATCATGTGAGTTTCAAGCATTCATCTTTGAGAATCAGCACTTGCATCTGCTGCTTTCATTTCACTGCTGAAAGTCCAAATCTACTCTTCACCAGACCACTGGCCCCTTCCTGATTCTCTCACCTCATGCCCCCCACCTCTCCCTTCTGGTAACCACTAGCTGGTCTTACAGTTCAAAAGTTTACTTTTGTTTTATTTAATTCAGTTACTTAAGATACCTGTGCTCACATTTTATAACAGAAATTCCTTCCGATTCTGCAGCTCTTTCTTTTTAATGTGCTCCATGGTGGCAAACATTTAAGTTGCATGTGATTAAGGAAGACAGCCCATTGAATGAATATATGAGTGTCAGCAGATATCTAGGCAATTATATTTTGGGTAAATGCAAGATGGTAACTCTGATCTTTTGTTGGTTTTTGGGTTTGTTTGGGTTTTTTGCTAGTTTTGAAAGCTAGTTTCAAAGGAGGAGTGCCAAAAGTTCACCAAATAATAGTGATATCAATTGAAATAAGTGTGCAAGATCAAATGCTTTATTCATAGTCACTCACTGGTCTTGACCCTGCCTGTTTTAAGCAAGATTCCAGGGCAGCAAACCACCGGCACATCTCAGGCAGCTTTGCCTCCTGAACGTTGCAGATGGGCATCCGGCCGCCTGACCAGCTGCTTGGTTGTTGAACTTCACCTGAACGTCTGTTCCAGAGGGGCTATCGATGCTTGTTTGGATGGCCTAAAGTTTTTACTGAAGCAACACTCTAACGCTGAAAAAGACGAAATAACTGTTACAGAGTGTAGCAGCAGGAAAGGTGGATGGAGCAAGTTCCGGATGATTCTGGGCAGACGGGTCAAGGAAGGGAGTCTTGGAGTCCTCGGTGGCTTTATGCTTTATTTAGTAGAGGTGGTATCAGGTACACGGCAGGCAGGGGTGCCGGGGGACCGGGAGGCTGGCAGGCCTCCCAGCCCCAGCGCATCTCACCCTCTCGACTGCTTTCTTCTCTCTCTGCTGCTGCTGCTGCTGCTCCTTTGTCCTGTCGGTTCTGTTGGTCGGTCCTGGCATCCTCATGACGCCGGCCATTTATGCCCGTGTCCAACTCAGGTGCGCCCACTTGCGCATGCCCACCCTGGAATGCTCGCAGCACTGCGGGTGTCCATCATCACAGTGGTGGGAGGGTGGAAAGACCTGATCATTCTCTGACCCTACACAGAGTTATGCCAAATAATTAAGCTATAGAATTGGGGCTTATAAGTAAACTTAATTATATGAACAAGTCATGGATTTATGTAGACAAGAAAGAGGCGGAGTGGTAAGAAGCTTGGCTTCAGTTCTGGCAGGACCTGCTATGTGGCTCTGGACCAACAGATGATTCCACAGCTCTTTCTCTCTTTAAAAAAAGTGATGTACCGCACCACTTGCTGAGGGCCCCATCTTGGCGTTTGTTGATAGTTTACTAGTTTAAACTGCCTTTTGGTTTTAATTTTTTTGAGGGTAAGGGCTTTTCCATTACCCAGAACTTGATATAAGTAGACAAAACTGTCAGTGTAATTCTGGCTCTAATCATGTGAGCGTTAGCAAAAAGGACACGAGTGGGAGACTTGCGTAGACTGCCTCAGCACTCATAAAGTTATTTATCTTGCTGGGAGAATGAAGGTATATTCCTTAAGTGTGATACACAAATTAATCGAATGTAAGCTTTCTATATAAAAGTGCCATACACATTCTCAATCGTTTGTAACAAGTAGAATGCAGAAACCATTCTGTCCATTTACACCTATGACCTCCAGGATGTAGTGGAAGCAAGCCTCCCAAGCGGAAAGACCAGCTGTCCAGCTTCCCAGGTCAGCCGGGACATCAATGCTAATCACCTGAGACTACCACAGCTACTTGGCCTCATTGATTATTGCCAAAGCAGTCGACACAAAGTGTGAGCTACTTAGTTCCCAATGAACACCGTTATTGCAATTCTTTGTTGCTTCCCAAATGGCCCTTGTAGGGTCCATTTTATTCTTGCTAGTTGATTAGTCTGGAACCAAACAAAATACCATCAATAAGCAATGTCTGTTTGCTGTCTTTGGAAGGCAGCCACACTCTACACACACACACACACACACACACACACACGGAGAAATAATTAACTGAACATCTGTTATTTTCTTTCAGACTTGGGTTTGGTTAAAAGGACACAAAGTACAACGCCAGGACCAGCTGCTGACAAGCCAAGTTCGGCAACCATTGTAAGACTTTGCCAAATGTTTCCTCTATCTTTCCTCTGTAAAATTTAATTATGAAATATAGAATCACAAAGTATATAAGACTCTAATTATGGATCATAATCTTAATTAGGGTGGGCTAAGTTCACATGATACCATGAAAATACATGCTCCTAGAATCCAGTTTTATCTTTAAGGTAAGAATTCATCTCTGGGAATTCAATCTCATGCTAGCAACCCAGTCATTTAGAGGGAGTATCTAGAGTGTTGCAGTCCACTATAGATGGGCCCTCGGCCAAAAAAAATTCAGTTATAATCTTCAGCATTCAAGTTGTATTTGTATTGCCTTTCAACTATCTGATGCTCATCTGACAATGTGGGGATTACAGGTGTGCATACTCCAAGATCCTGTTAAAGGAACCGGGACACTGCTTGTCAGCTTTACATCTAAATAGCAGCTGAGCCACTTCTTTCCACAATACCCAGAGCGCTTACTTTGTGCTCAGCACGGTCTCTGCGCATAGACCCATGCGTAGGACTCACTCCCTTTCCCACGTTACCATGCCACAAACGATGAGCACTACTTTCATCTCTACCAACTAAACAATAGGGTTTGTGGGAAAGCAGAACATCTTTAAAGCTTCCCTTTTTTATCAGGGATATGTCAAGATCCCTGTTGAGCATTTACTACATACTAACAAGAGATGGAGAACTATCTGGGATTTCAGTAGGTATTTGCAATGTAAATCTGAGCAACTAGTGCCTCAGTTCAAATTTCTCCCAGTATGCATTTGTCAAAACTCATCACATTGTACACTTAAAATCATTACATTTGATTATATGTCAATCATACCACAATAGAACTGATACACCAAAAATAACATTAATGCTTTCCTTGATTCTCAAATTATGATGGCTATTTTGATGCAAAATTCTTACAACTAACAGCAAGTAAGAGCATACTCATCCGTTCATAGTTCCATATTTGAGGTTGGGTATATTTAAGCACTACTTTCATCTCTACCAACTAAACAATAGAGTTTGTGGGAAAGCAGAACATTTTTAAAGTTTCCCCTTTTTTATCAGGGATATGTCAAGATCCCTGTTGAGCAGGGATCTTGGCAAAGACATTTTGTAATAATGCACAAAATTATCCCAATGTGCTGATTGATCTTAGTGCTACAATAAGTGCTTATAGATTATATTCACACACACACAGCCACACTCATCTACATTCAGAAAGCTGGGGAGGCAGACTCCGCTACTCTGCGTCACTTCCTATTGCTGATGACGTGCCCATGAGGCGCGATGATTTGGTCTTTGGGGAGTAACATAAACACACTCCGGGTGACGCTATTCGGCAATAAATGGCAGCCAAGAACCCAAGAATCTGCTATGTGGCCAACGAGATTAAGAATGTTTTACTATGAAGTAAGTCTATATAATTCGTCACACAATCATACTCAAAAATATCATTATCATGCTCAAGAGAAATTCAGGGACGAGCATAAGTAAATACGGTAACAGGCACCATCAGTGGGCGCTCGCTCTTTCACAGCCTGGAATTAGGAATCTGACTGCACTTTTGATGTTTTACTGCTCGTGGCCACCTCTGTGCCCCACATCTGCGCAAGGTGATAAGAACTCCGAGCTTTTGGCACCAGCTGGAGATGAAAACCACAGATCTTGCGTCATGTGGGAGCCCCCAGCCTGCCCCACCTTCTAACCACACAGAACCCCAGCCCCCTTCCTGGCTCTCTCGAGTAACTTCTGGACCGATGTGAGCGGCCTGTCATGCTCCAAAGCCTAATTCTAACAAACATTTTCGCGCCCTTTTGGTCTGCGAATCGTGCCCTGAGCCTCCGCGTTGGTACCTTGCCTACAGGGTGGGTACAGCTTTACACCCGTGCTTCCCATTTCCCGTGGAGGGAACTGAGAAAAGGTCAGCAGAGCTCGGTTCAACAGCGAGCAGCAGAGCTGGGGCCCAGGCCCTTCTCTGCGCCCTGGACACGATCCAGGGCCACGCCATGCCCGTCGAGCCTCAATGAGCTCGGCGATCAGCTGCGCCCGCGTGTTGCTACTCATCACATCCTTCAGAGCAGAACGTGCACTCTGAGAACACCGAAGGGATTTAAGAGGCTGTTTCAAAATAGCACAGAACACCCGAGCCTTCGTTACCCGGCCTGCGCCACCGCTGCGCAGCCTGCTGTGGGGACAGTGACATTAGATGCAGCTCTCGAAAGCTCGGCCAGTCAGTTTGGCACTGAAAAGTCATCTCCGGAATGTCTCCTTTTGACCCTCCCCTGGTATTGGGTGGCCACAGCAATCGCGTGCTGCATCTAGATAAAGGAACAGAAGACTGCGTTTCAAATGTCTTTCCAAAAGAGGCGATGACCCACCAGTGAAGGAATGTGGCACATAGTTACAAGGTTGACTCGCTGTGATGGAAGTATCAGATGGGGGAAGGAGCATCACGAAGTCTTCCTGGAATTCTGGCAGCAGAAGGAGGTACACTGTGAGGGATCCTCCACGAATAGAACCAAAGGACTTAAAAGACACGTAAGAGAGAGAGCAGTCACAGATGAATTACGGAGAGAGACAATCGGGAGGTCTCTGCATCACTCACCCTAATACATAAGCCAACTATGTCAGATCTCCTGTCATGTCCACTGGGATGTGATAAAGGCCAGTGAAAGGTACTTTTAAAAGACTGAAGAAAAGGCCCACGCATGAAAACTAGAGTATCAAAACAATCATTTTTGAGGTATTTGATTACCTTACTATTTTTCGGCTATGCAAAGCTCTTTACACTCATCTTCCCATTTAACCCCTAGAGGAAATTTCAGCACTCCATTTTAAGGCAAGCCAGCTGAGACTCAGAGAAGTGGGGTTGTATCCAAGGCCACGCCGCCGTCACTAGTCAGGTCCCGATCCAGAGCCTGGTCTGAGCACCCTGCCCACCCCCCTCTAGCCTGCCTCTGCCGTGCTGCCTGCTGCTGATGGCCCCAAACTGCTGTGGAAATCACACCGCTATATGACCACCCGCCTCCTAGGCCCAGTCATTTCCATTTCAGGCAGCTGGTTCTAGGCATTAGCTTATAAGGAAATGGCAACTCTTATATAGACCAGTGGCACATTCATTGCCAAATATTTTAAAACTGTATTTTATATACGTCGCTCACTCATATGCCTTTGTGAGCTTTTTCTTATCTATTTAATTTTTCCTTTAAATTAACCCCGATTCTTTTTACTTTAGCTTCTTCCTAAGTTGTAACATGAATGAAATTTCAGTTTTGTTAGGCTACTTACAGTTTTCTCATAAACAATCGTTAAGATAAAAATATCCATCCAGGTCCACAGACTCACATCCCAGTGTTTGGGAGATACGGTCTTGAACCTGAAAGCGGAGAATTGAAATGCTTCCCAGAGGCGACCTTTCCATGAAGAACACCATCCCTGATCCTCAGAATAGACTGTTTGTTTTAGCCTTACACAAATAATTACAGACCCCTCCCTCCCCAGTTCCAGAATCTAAACCCTTCTACTTCCACTTGGTAGAATGTCCCCTCAGAGGAGCCAGAGAGCCTGGGGTTCTGAGACCACCCATCTCTAGCCTCCACCTGCCCGGCTCAGCGTCCTCAGCGTCCAGCAACACTTGTTGCTGGATTTGCCTGTGCCCTGCTTCCCTCCCGACCTAAGCAGGGCCCCCAACTCAAGGCCCATTTAGCAGCTCCTTTCTCCTCTTCAAAATCTCCTGTCATTGAGCCATTTCATTAGGGTCTAGCGTCTCCCAGGTCTGTGGTGAAACAGACCTTCCCATCATCAATCAGGGGCATGCTGTTCCCTCTGCACACACTGAGCCTGTCTTCTCCAGGTGTCCTGAGGCCCCTTGAGGACACTGCTGAGACTGGAATCTCACCACTGTGCAGTCCCTGAGAGATCAGTATGGATCTATTACAAAAGTATTGTCTTTTTTTTTTTTACAATACTATGTCTTGTCACATCCTGAAGACAGTGCACTATTTGTGAAAATTCATCTTTCTGTTCACTGCTTTAAAAATACTTTGTTATCATTAAGAACTTATTAAGATATGTTCCCAGTATTACATCACTGTCAATAAGTAAAACTATGTGTGTAAATAATAACTGATGGTAAATGAGATATTACTTAAAGTAAATGTTTGCCTCACTTTGCTTTGGTGATTAAAGCACAGCACAGGGTGGGTCTCACAGACCCAAATTTTAATGCTTAAAGACTGGAAGAAGGATGAATGGATTTCCTCCATCATATGAAAGATAAAATCCAGGACCTGCTCTAGAATAGAGGTGAAGATCAGCCAATTTTACATTTGTTCTAAGGGAATGCAATCAAAATAACGTTGAGTCGGCTGTCTAGCGCAGTTGGGGGAAACTGGATCCAGGACGGCAGTCTTGAGCTTTAGATTGGCCTTTATTTATGTATTTGGGCCTTCACAGCTGCCTCCGCACCTCACCCAGGAACTGCTGGTATGTTCGCTCCCTCCTCTTCCTAGTCCACATGTGTTTTGGTTTTTGTTTGGTTTTGCATTGCTGCTCGAAGAACATCCATGAGGGGTGAGAGAGGGCTGACCAGAAGGAGCTGGATTTGGCCCAAAACATTTGACTATTTCTTGGCATCTCAGAAAGAATGAAACTTTTCATTATTTAGAATACTAATGTTCTGGCTGTTCCCTGACCATATGCTGCTTCGAGCAGCTGTGTGTCCCGGGAGCCCTTGTGTTACCGAGAGAACACTCTACATGTGTCCTATCACCTTTTCATCAAAGAACTCAGAAACCTTCCATAAGATGTTTTCGTCTCAGCTAAAAATGGACATGTTAGGAATTGTTTAACTTGCTCAGGCAATTCTTTCACAAATAGAAAAGCTCCCCGTTCCTCACAGTTATCGAGTTGATTCTTTCCCCTCAAATATCAACTTGAGGAAATGTTGGCAAAATATGTCTTTATTTCTATAGTCCTGTCTGAAAATTCTATGCTTAAATGGGAATTGGTAAGTGTGTGGTGATGTTCTTCATGAATATAATTGAAAATAATGCCACTTTATATATTTTTCCAAGACAAATGTCACATTTTAACATTTGAATACATTTTTCCATCACAATGGGATTAATCAGCAATGAGCAAATTCTTACACTCAGGGAAGAGCAGAACAGTGGTGGCCAATTTCTTTCTATTAAATGTGATGTAATGATTGCTCTCCACCAACATGTACTATTGCATCAGAAGTCTTTCCAGATGTTACTCTGATAGAAAAATAATGCTCCTTCATAGTCTTCCACACCTAAATATGAAAAGATTGGTATTTTGGGAGCTCATATTTTATGCCTGAAACTGTACTGGGCACTGGGAACAGACAAGTAAATAAGACATAGTTCATATTCTCAAAATGCTCCCCATGGCCAGTGATACGGACGTCCAAACAAGTACGTAGTGCAGCCTGCAGGGTGGGCTGGGCCAGGTGGGAGAGTAGGGGCGGGACACGCACCCTACAGGTGTCCCCCCTCCCATGAGGTGAACCTAATAATCCTGCTGCACTGTAGCAGGCTTGCGTAAAGAGCACTGGTAGGTAAAACATAAACAGGCCATAGCCGTTCTTCAGCTTGCTTTTTCCGAAACCCTGCCTAAAGGAAGGAAGCAGACGGCACCGTTCTTTAGGCAATCACCCGTCAACATTGGTGCTGGAAGAAGTAGCAGAATATTGATTGAGACTTTGCCTCTAGTTGCTCAAATTCAAGCCTGTTTTCCAGAGTATCTGACGTACTGGAGGGAAGAATACCTGGCAGTTGTTCCTGAGAATTGTTTCTTTGCTCCGCTGAGGTTCCTCAGGGAGGTTCTCAATAAACTGGGTAAGATAGCGTTCCTTTGTGGGTCTCAGTATCTCATGCTAGAATTGTGTTTCTCAAAGGATGGACTTTGTTAAAAATAAAGATTATTGGACACACCCAATTTTTCATACAGAACCTCTACTCTAGGAATAGGCCTGGAATCTACAATTTTGACATCCTTCATGGTCCTTCCTTGGCATACTGAAGGCTGGGGAAGAGGCCCCTAAGGAGTAGCATGGAGACTCTGCTTTGGGTTTAAGGAACTGAATGAATGTATTCAACACTTACAGGAGAATGAAGATGGTCTGAGGAATCCTTCATTCCCATAAGTTAGGAGGACCCGGGTGAGTGACACTTTGCAGTCCTTGTTAGCTACACCACTGATTTCTTCAATAACCAAATACTCATTCAGTTAAATAAGCTTAACTTTCAACAGATAACTTTCTCGGGTGGATTCAAGGACTAGGCATCAGTCAACTGCATTCTGATGTGAATAAATCGTACTAGCTTTATCTCCTTTAAGTGGAGAAGAGAATTAAAAAACTTTAGAGAACAGAAGTGTTAGCTCACTGAGTGTATTTCCTATAACTCGAGTAAAAATGTATGTATGGCCTAACCTCAGGCCACCCCCATAGTGAAATTACAGTATCCAGTTATTGATCTAGATGTTTCTTTTTATTATTATTATTATTATATTTAATTGTATTTGACATCGTTTGTATTCCCCCATGGGTTCCCACCACCATTTCACCCGTGCACCGTCACCTCAGTCCCTTGTGCTCTTTACATCTCATCACAGTCTTTGCTCTCCCCTCCTTCCTCCCACCCCCATGGTCCCTTGGGTTTATCTTTAATCTTTTGATCTTGTTGAGTTTTTATTTGATTGTTTGGTTGTTTTTGGTTATGATTGCCCATTTCCTTTAGATTTCTCTTGTTGTTTTTTTTTAATGTTGTTGTTGTTTGTTTGTTTTGTTTTCTTCCTTTCTATTTTTTGTTTTGATTGTTATTTTTTTCACATTCCTCCTAAAAGTGAGGCCATCCGATATTTTTCTGATCTAGATGTTTCTGTTAAGTATTTAGAATCTGTGGTTATATAAACTACTTTAAGTGAAAGAGATTACTTTTTAAAATCTGGGTGGGCCTTATCAGATCAGTTGAAAGGCCTTAAGAGCAAAAATGAGTTTTGCCTGAGAAAGTAGAAATTACGTTTTAAAACTGCAGCATCAGCTCCTGACAAAGAGTTTTCTTGTCCATATGTTGCTTCTCCATAATTATGTAAATTCATAAACTCATTCATTAGGATCGCTCTCGCTCTCTTTCAGTACATACATGTATACGTACACATACATATGTACACATATATTTTATCTATATACTTACATAACATTCCTTTATACCGATCTCTATAATGCATATATAATATCTGATATATATCATTATATATACATATATAATATCTGACATATATCATCATATCTATCTCCTACTTGACTGTGTTTCTCTGGAGAACCCTGACTGACAGGCTGTCTGACAAACTTCTCTCTCGCAAACATCCAAGCCTTAGATATCTGGCTTAGGCTACCATTGGGCAGGTAGATATGTTGGACAGTGATGTCAGGATGCAGCTCTAGAAAGTGGAAGTAGTTGGGGGCATTCTGCTCATGAGAAAGAAGAATGCATCACCGTGACCTCATGGCCCTGCCCTAAAGCACGTGGGCAGAGATGCAAGATGAGCTTCCTGCTCTAGTATAGCAATAGGGTTCTTAGGCTGAAAAGCAAAGAGACTTCCTTTATTTCTAGCAGGTCTCCCAGAATGTCATCTGACCCTGATTTCAGTGCCATCCTGAGCTCTGCTGAAGCTTCTAACCCACCTCCTCTGTAGATACGTGCACACAACTATCTGAGGAAGAATGGGCCCACCAATGGACCATTAGGCTGAATTCTTCTTTGAAAGCCTGAAATAGACACTCCGTCTGCTTTCCCTCTACTCTGACTCCACTCCCCTGTTTGTTCCTAACTGAAGTTTTCCCGGTTAAAGATCAACAAATTTGACAAAATTTCTTCCTTTTAAAAATCTCTACAGCAGATGAACAACCTTCCAAGCTCTATAATAATGACCTTAGAATCCAGAAATAACTTGTCATCTGTGGTGTCTAATGCCTGTTTGCTCTAACATGCACCCCATAAAAACTTACCTTGCTGAAGTAGAGTTGGATGAAAGTTGTTGACTTTGTTTGCTGCCCCTATTAGTATATCTGAAGGTGGTGCACATTGGAAATATTAGAAAGAAGGAAGCACCACAGGTCAGCAGTTATTTCCCCAGCCACGGTAATGCATCTTATCAAAAACCAAGCATGGTGTCCATTCCACAATCCCTGCTGTTTCCCCCAGTAGATAAAGTCATTAAGTGACTGGACATCTAAGGACTCAGCAAATGTAAGAGTTGACAACAATTAAAGGAAATAAAACCTAATTTTTAAAAATCACCCTAGCAAGCAGTGGTTTCCTACCATAAAGGATCTCTTACTATATCACACTACAGCCTCTAGTTTCCATGTTGAGATATGTTTTGGGCATTGCTCTTCCTACATAAGAATTTAAGGTTTCACATTAAAAAACTACAAAAGGACTTGGCATTGATTTCTGGAATTTGTCCAACATACAACCTTAATTGTGTTCCACATTAAGTACCACAGCTACCAAGGGGTCGATACAGGATCTGAACCCCACTACTCAAGTTCAAGACCTATGAGCATTCTTTCCTTCACCCAAGTAACAGAGTCTTAGTTAAACACTCACCAAGTACCAGGTGCTGTGAGTTGAGGTACATGACTCATCATCTGAAGAAAGCTGAAGAAGGAATCGTGGCCATACCCGCCCAGATCTACCTCCGCCATCCGAAAAGGAGGCAAAGTGATAGATGAAGTCTGCTCCTGAGGCTAAACAATTAATAGTCTGTGACTAGACCCTCTGATCATAAGAAATATTACTTAGAAACGCCATCCTGCTGCTACCATCTTTCCCTTACCAACACCCCTCATGTGTTTTAGTTATGCTGTGGCAACGCCCCACTTCCAGGCACCAGTTTCTGAACTATAAAACCAGGTACCAGCATTTTGATGGTTTAAAATAATTTAAAAATTATTTTTGACCTGAAATAGTCCAATAAAGGTGTCTGCGGTTGACTGGATCTCTGGGGTAGCTTTCCTCGCCAGACAACTCGGGAGCCCAGGCTGCTTCCCATCGAGCGGTTTCATTCCGGGTGGGATCTGGGCAATCACCAGGTCTCTGCGTGGGGCAGCAGCCCGGGATCAGCCTGCTGGGCGGTTAGGACCCGCTGATGAGGCCTCACCACCCGGTCTGGGCAACTCGGGGCTCTAAACGTGCCCCGGCATCGGCTAGGCCACTTGGCTTGCAGAAGAAACCTACGTTCCCCGAGGGAGGAACTCCACAGGCGGGTCAGCGCTCCGTTACGACAAAGGCCGTAAAGAGAGGGTGGCCGCGCGTGGCCACCTTTTGCGACAGCCCAGGAGGCTGCGCGCGCACCCGGCAGCGACGTGTGGGCCCTAGGGACGTGGTGTGGCGGCGTGCGCGGTGCCCTTCCCGGCTTTTCAGGACGGCAAGGTGCCTTTGGGTGTCACCGGTCATGATGTGGTATGTGATTGGGGGTCTGGAAATGTTCAAAACTGTTTCCATGAACACGATTGGTAATTGCTGCTTTGCCTCAGGCTCCTTTGACTCACGAAGTCCCCCTGGAATGCTCTACTTTTGGATGCTGGAGAAAACCTGTGTGACCGAGCTGTGGGCCCCAGAGGGAAAAAAACATGGTGTTGGTGAACAAACAGCACTCTCTCTGAATAATGGTTGTCCTCGTCCAGTCCCCCTGATTGTGAGCAGTCATGGGTCAGCAAGCCCGTGGGAGGTGGTTCCCGCCTTCCTTTCTCCTCTTCTCTTAGCTTTGTGTTCTGCTCAGGAAAGTAAAGAAAGCTGAGGGTTTCAGTGAGAAGCAGAAGCTGCTAGAAACAGACACAGGGAGGTAGCAAGGACAGGGAAAGCCCGAGAATGAAAGGCCACTGGACTGACAGCTGAAACTGTGGACAGCTGTAAAAAGGCAAAGCTGTGTTAAATGGCTCCAACCCGTGAACACGGTCCAGGGATCTTAACACCATGAGTTGAAAAATAGTTGAAACTTTTTTCTCTGGATAAAGAAAGCTATAGATCTAGATTTAGCCACCATTTAACAGAGTTCAATATGAGGAGAGTTATATAATAGTCATATATCTTTGGATAGTCATATATCTTTGGGTAATGGTCTTTATTGTGTGCTTTTTTAAAATTTTGCAATTTAGGATCAGTTATGTGTTGATATTTGGAAGTCACAACTGAGTAGATTGTGAACCTTTCTCTTTTCTTAACTTGACCATTTTCATTAATTAACTCATCAATTCATTCAATAAAAATTTCTTAAAGTCCCATCAAATGTCAAACACTAGATGAGGTACTGTTTAAAGGCACATAGTTTCTGGCATCATGAGACTGTCCGTCTAGTGGGGAAGACAGACATTAAACAAATTCTCTGGGACCAACAATTTTTACTCAATATGGTTATAAAGCACAAGGTCCAAGTTATAATAGTGTCTGCTTATGAACGAGGAGTATACAAGATTTACAGAGTTTATCATACAAAATAAAGTCTGGCTCTTTTTGAGGGATCGGGAACAGCCTCCCAGATAAAATCTCACTTCTTAAAAAATTTACGTTACAAAGGGATCGATAAGGAAGTGTTTTCCTGCTGCCCCAGCCATCTAGTTTCTCTGCCTTCATGTAACTCTTCCTCATTCCTTGTATATCTTCATTTTAAAGCATTCTCACAATTTGTACTGTTCCATTTCTTGCCCTGTTCACTTGGTATATATTCCAGGGATTGTTTCACCCTAGGTCCATGATAGAAAGCTTCCTCAGTCTTCTCTAAAGCTGCTATTCCGTGGTTTAGATTGCCAAAATTGATTAACCTGATTTACTATAAATCATCACAAATTTAGTGACCCAAAACAACACAAGTTTCTTAAAGGGAGATGAAGCGTTTGTAATGATTCTCAGTGGGCTAACATCAAGGTGTCAGCAAGAATTGTTGGTTTCTTGTTTGTTTGTTTTTTCTGGAGGCTTTAGGAGGAAAAGCCTTTTTCTTACTGTTCATTCTCACCTTCCAGATAGATGCTGCCTGCCCATGGTCCTCTTCCATTTCAAGGAGAGCCAGGTCAGTGGTCTCCTCAAGCTACGTCACTCTGGTACTTGTGTCCCTACAACCTTCTGCCACTTTTAAGGACCCTTGTGATCACATTGGGCTGAGCTGGATAATCCAGGACCTGCTCTCCATTGCAAGGTTGGTCAGCTGATTAAAAACATCAGTGCCATCTGCAAGTTTACCGTTGCCATATAGAGTTACAGATTCTGGGGGTTAAGGTGTGGTCATCTTTAGGACTGAGGACTATTATTCTACCTTCCATAGCCTCAAAGTGCTGATTGAGAGTTATATTGTTTTCAATCATTTAGTTTTAAAAATGCTGATAAAGTCTTACAAATATGCCATATTTAACATAGAAGTTCAGGGTTACAAGTAGCTATTGCCAGATATCATTTCGTATGTTAAAAACCATTTGTATTTCCTTTTCTGTGACTAGTCATAGACTTTGTACTGTTGTCCATTTAAAAAAAAAGTATCTTCAGGGATATCTTGTTTTTGACAGTAGAAGTAATAATATTCTCTGTCATAATAAGTATTGGAAATAGTTCCCCAGTAAATGCTTTAACTTTTGACGTTTTATTGCATTTTTGCTATCTAGAAATTTAAAATATATTTATGAAGTTGAATTTCAGTCATTACCCACTTTGAGACTATAAATTTCCCCATGTTTTTCTTCTACAACATATAATCTTTGTTTCATCTGGAATTACTTTAGCATTGAAATCTTTTTCCTTACTCTATTTAAATACAAGTGATCTGTTTAAAATTATTTATATGATTCCCAAGTAAAACCATCTTAATCTGGTATTCCTACCCCTATTGGTTCCTGCCAATTCCTGTATTTTCTGTTTTATGAATATTAATCTTGCAGTTGTTATCATTATAATGTGTCATTATTTACCTTGTTTGAAGCTCCAATCTTTAATTCAATGTTTTCTGGTAAGAATATCCAAACCACTGCTTTCTTTGTATTGGCATTTAATCAGTAAGCCTCTGACTATTCTCTTACTTTTAACCTTTGTGAATCATTTGTTTTTAGATGTGTCTCATGTCCTTACAGTGATTAATAGTACACAGCTAAGTGGCAGGCCCCATGCTAAGTGTTTATATATTTTTTATCTTGCTAAATCTGCCAAGAATTCTGTGGGTTAAATTAATATCTTCCTTTCATTAAGGACAAACTGAGGCCCCCAAGAAACTAAGAAATTTGTCCCAGATCACGAAGATTTAAATCTAGACAAGTTAACATTGCAATGGTTAACAAGCTGTCCTTTATAGTGCCTTATATTCTGGGAGAGCTGATTTTTTAATTCAATCAGATTTTTTAAATGGGTGATTTTTGCCCATTTATACTTAGGGCTATGACAAATATATTTGGATTTACTGTCACAATTTTTGGGGTTTGTTTTTTAAATTTTTAAAAATTCCTATCCTTATGTGTGTGTATGTGTAATACTGATTACTTGGGAGGTTTATGTCTTCATTTTAGTGTTTATGTAAATTTAGATAGATAAATTATATGTTATTTTGTATATGACAATATAAAGTATTGGTTCTCTGTTCTTTAGACAGGATTTATTGGCTTCCTACTCAAACAGAAGCAAGCCAATTCATTAAAAGTAAAAATTTTCTCAAATCTAGTTCACTGAACCTATTTACTAAAAGTCAGTCTATTCTATGGCCAGTTTGTTGAATGACTTTTAGAAAATTGGCTTGAAGTCACTCTGAGTAATGGTACCGTGAGCTTATTTCCTCTCTACCTATTTACTTCCTACTGTTAAAGAAAAAGTTATTCATGACATTTTTTAAATATAGTAAGACATACTGCATTCTGGGTTTTCATAGTTATGGGGAGAGAGCTATATCTACAAATACAAGGAAAAGTACGCATTTATATCCAAGAAGGTATAGTAGAGATGGTCAATGAATGGAAAATTATTAAGAGGAAATAGCAATGTTAGGGAGAATCTTGCTAGACTAAATCAACAGGAATCTTGCAGAAGACAGGGAAGGGTAATAAGCTAGGGAAGATGAGAAATTTGATCAGGTATCAAGAGTAGGGGATTTTCCCCAAGCTGACCCAGCAGGATTCTTGCTAAAATGAACTAAATGGGACTAAATGGGCCATGGATAGAGTCCAAAATCAAGGAATAGTCAAAAGAGATCTCAAGTTTGGCCAAAGGAGAGAGTCTTTGCCACTATCCACCAATCATCTTTTTTACTTGGTTGTGATTTTTTTTTAGGGTTGTTATATCTTAAAGTAAACATTACTTGGTTTTTCTTTATCTTTTTAACCTTGATCATAAAAGATGAGGAAATCTGCATATTTACCTTTCATTTTATCTCCCCCTTCCAACTTTTTTTATAACTAGACTTATTTATACTTTTATAATTCATTTATACTTTGCCATGACTTGTAACATTTATAGGCTATTCTAGGCCACTGTCCTCACAGTCTGCTTTAGTTTTACTAAATGAATATATTGAATCTTTTCTGTCAAATTTTTGGATGTAGTTTTTTCACTTATCATTTGAGTAGCTGAAATTTTACCACTACGAGGGAATCATGAGATCTTTATTCCTTGAGATTTTATATATTCAAAAATATTTTTCTGTTGTCTTGACACTTGGAATACAGTTTAGCTGGGAATAAAAATTTGGGATTGCATTGTCTTTTTTTAACATTTAGTCATTTCTACTTCCTTCTAATACTGAATGTTGATATGAAAAGATTTGAAGTCATCAGTTGATTTGCCCTTGTAGATGACATATATTTTGACTGGATATGCAAATTGTTCATTCCTTTTCAAATATTATTTTTCACCTGCCCCATCTATATTACCAGATCCAATTTCTATTACCCTGAAGCAGCAACTTTCAACTTTCTCAGATATTTCCTTCTGTATGTAGAATGTGATGATATTTCATACCTTTTTAGATATAGATATTATCAGTTGATTTCCCACATGGAGGGTTTAGGCTTTTTTTTTTTTTTACAACCTACCCCCAAGCCACATCCTCCATGTATGTACACAAACATATAATTCTAGTCATTCCTCCTTTCCTCTGCCTCACCATCCCTCCTCCTCCTCTTCCTCAACCACTGAATAAAGCAATATTCAGTGGTTATAACAATGTAACTATTATTCATAACTGAGCTATCTGATTATTATTACATTTCCTTCTTGAACAATGTTCTCTTTGTTTTCTGGATTTAAATACTGCCACTTTGCATAATTTTTCATGCAGCTGTCCCAAATCCTTATCAGAACTGAAAACTTCCTTAAAATATATTCAAACATAGAAGGGCCGCCTTGGTGGCACAGTGGGTTAAGCAACGCACTATGAAGCAAACCGCAGCCACTGCAGCATGAGTTCAATACCTACCTCCAGCCACAGAGGTGACCCACATGGTGCAGCAGAGCTTTCCTGCCTCGCCCGCTGCTCCCCTCCCTCTTCTGCCTTGCCTGCTGCTCCCCTCAGCAGTGTATTTCAGTTGATCTGCCTATTCTGTTCCCCATTCTGTCTCTGGTGGATCCTCTTACCCCCCGCACTTCTGTCCTGTACCCCAGTTCTTGTATGCATAAGTAAATAAATCCTTAAATATATATATAGTCAAACATAGAAATATCAACATTGAATCACTTAAACTTAAAACATTATCAAATATTTAGGAAGAAAATCTAAATCATGTGGAAGTCATCTTCCAGCCCCATTATTGAACTACAGTCTTCATAGCTCTAGTTGATGTCCCAAGTGTTAAAGAGATCTTTCTACTCCAGCTGGTAGACACACTGTCCCAAAATCTGTATGACTTCTCAGACCTGTTCCACTTGCTCCTTCTAGAAATTCTTTCCCCATTATGACAACGACAGTTTCCTCAATACATGCACCAATCGGTACTCAGATGAAGATTCTAGGGAAACCCTCTACAGATCTCCAAAACTCTTTCTCTCTGAATAGAGATTTCTCTGCTCTGTAACCCAGAGTCAGAAGTGTTATGCTCTCTGACCTGCCTGAACCAAGAACTCTGACTTCTCCTCTCAGAGAGCTACCAGGCTCTGTTTAGGGTTTCCCATCTGTCCTGAGATCTGAACTTTCTCTCAGTGAGCTGGGATAATCACAGGGCTTGTTTTCCTCACCTGGGAACCACTGTTAGCACTCTTATTGTCTGGTGGCTAAAAGCTATTGTTGCCTCGATTTTAGTTAGTTCTTTATTTCTTTAAGGCAACAGGATATAGTCCCTGTTATTCTACATGGGCTAGAAGCAGAAGTCTCAAACTTCTTTTATTTTTCTTCAAACTTCTAGAGGTTTTTCTTAGGAAGTAGTATTTATTTTGGTGAGGAAACATTATTTTAAAGTTGCTCAAGTCCCTCTGTTTCACTTTTATAATACTATGGATTAAAATAAAAATTAAAATTACTATTTTTAATCTGAAAATGATCTTTTCTATTAATATCTGCTTATTAATTTTTTACCATGCACAAATATAAAGTGATGTCTAAATAATGATCACATATGTTAATGATTCTAGGTGATAAAATTTTGGGTAACTTTCACTTTATTTTTTTCTAGTTGGATATTGGTATTATCACCTTAAATGAACAGTACATTTTTTCAAGATACTTTGAGAGCTTGGGGAAGATAACTTTAGAGGAGGAGGAATAACACCCTTTTCTGAGATTAAAAAGATAATTGTAGAGCTTTTAAAAATAAATTCTTGTTAAGAGATAGAGTTTCACATGAGATGTTCATTTGTTCTCCTATAATTTCAGAAAAATAGGAGATGAGGTCATTTCTAGTGAAACCATTCTTTCATAATGAGCAGATCTTGAAAAACATGTGTTAGGATTTTGAAGCAATTACAACTTCTGATTTGAGGATTAATTGGGTGTGTCAGTTTTCTGACTTCATTATCCCCTCTGGATATCATAACATAGTTAAATAAAATTCAAGGGATGAAAATATAAGTAGGTAAGTGGGGACCGAGGGAAATCAAGATTAATATTAGTATTAGTAGAGTGCAGCTACCAGGAATGTTCATTCCTTACCTCATTTGATCCTCTTAACAACTGAGTTTCAGAGTGGTAAAGAAATCTGCCCATAGTCACACAGCTAGCTAATGGGGATATTGGAGTCTGAACCCAGTTTGTCTGATGAAGAAAACTAAATCTTAGTTTCTGAATAAGAATTTTGATTTATCTTTTTTTCACATACTGAGTTCCTTGAATAGAGATCTGTCTTTCCTGGATCTTTCAACCTCACTAAGATTTTTGTTTCCTTAGATATATTAAAAGAACACATTGCACTGCCCTCCAAGTGTTCTCATTTCTGCAGGATGAAAACTGAGTAAAGTCTATCTTGTTTCTTGCCTCTTATATTACTTTCATTTTAGCAAACTCTGTTTCTTCCCAAATCATTGGAATGGCACCTTCTTGCTCAGCCTGGATAGAGTATCCATTTTTATCTCCTCCTGTTTGGTAATTGACACCCAGATGTGGATCCAGGACTTCAATTTCAGTGCTCATGCGCATTCTCTCTCTGACCCTGCTGAATCTTTTTGTTCTTTGTCTTTGTATGCACAATAAGAATTGCATTTTACAATACTCAAGGCTCAGGAAATTTACTCTGAAACAATTAGAAAGGTCTCTGACAAACCCCTGAAGAGGTGTGAAGTATTAATTACATTTTTCTTTTTGCTTCAAAATAAGGTAGTTTGCTGAAATATTAACATCAGGCTCCTGTGAATAATAATGTTATAGGCATATCACAGTTATGCTCTCTGGCATCGTTTGATCTGGATTATGGCTAACAGTGGTAAAATGCAGCATCTTAAGAGTCCTGGACTTTATTAACCTATTTTCTCCACTGTTTAATTTCTTTTATTTAGCCTAATTATTTTTCAAGTCCTGCACTGTAACTGAGGGATACAAATCCAGTTCATACACAATCAAGCAATCTAAAAGGATATCAGAAGCTTCAATTTTTCTTTAGAATTTTTGAGTGATGTTTGAGGGACAATAGCAAAGAAATACGCTGGTGGTGGCCATCCTGTGGTCAAGGCGAGTGGATCTGAAATTTGAAGACACAGCAAGTCAATCCAGTTTTCTTGGAGAGTGAAAATGAAATGTTAGCGCTCTGGTGTGGTAGTTGGATCCTTTTCTTTTACGAAATCAGAGCACTGCATACACATCAGCTGCTGACCTTCAGTCTGTTTACTAATAAATAACACTGGGCAGATAGGTTTTCTTTCTTTCTGACTTATGAAAACTTAACCTGGAGAGGGATGCCTAGTAGGGAATGTGGTTTTAAACAGTGGGAGACAGTTACTCTCCCATCTCTTATTATGCCTCCCATTGGCCAAACCCAGCTGGAAACTGGAGAATAAAGGTGTGGGAGGGAGGTAGACAGTGGAAGTTACACTCCCAGGGCAGCAAAGGCTGGAATGGGGATCTGGAGGGCAAGCAGGGATTATGCTATAAGCCACACAGACTCTTATGTGCACAATCTTTTTGAGTGCTCCTGAAAAGCATTTATCCACTGGTTTTACAGCAATTAACTTCTTTCTTTTAAGGTAGTGGAAGACTTATTTTTCCAAGCTATTTCATCCCCTGCTTTAGTCACCACCTTCTAACACTGGTGACACGTGAAGAAACTGAATCATGGGTAAATTTCCATCTTCTGTTTAATAATCACATCTCTCTGAGAAGTAGGATGTAATTACCCCTGGTAATGACTACTTTGTTTAACCATTCCCTTTAGAAATGGAATTATCTCAAAGATGGCATGGACTGCATGAGCTGGAACCAGGCGGATGTTCTGCGCCTATCAGTCGTGTCTCGTGGGCTCTCTATCCAAGTTGTGTGTGTCGACTCAGGGAAAGAAAAGTTAGTGAAGCACCTGTGCTGGACTCAGGCAGCAGGGGACAGCCTGGTGATGGGAAGGGGCCCTTATGCTGGTGTCAGAAACTGTGACCCGGCCTCATGACCCCAGCGTTGTGATTAGACCCCAGGTAGCACTATGCAGTGGGACTCATTTGTATACTTCCTGAGCCTGGGTTTGAACACCTGTAAAAGGTGGTTTTAAAGTGGATGTTAATGTTCCTTACCAAACAAATATTAAAATTCTGCCGAAGGTGGGAGTTTTCTGGGCCTGTCTTTGTTTTTTCTTGAGAGTCATCCCTCCTACAGAGCCCAGTGCCACAGCCTGAAGCAGATTTAAGATCTACAGCATTAGTTTCCACCTGGGTACAAAAGAACAGTGTGTGAACTAAGGCCTCCCCATGATTCCACATCAAAATCACATCAAACAGAAGAACTTGCAAAATAGGTCCTTGGTAAACAAGGCAGAATTGAGGGTGTTCGATGGAACTTGTCACGCACAGTGCTGTTCTTTTACTTGGCCTCTGAGCTTGATGTCCTTGTCCTTGTCTTCATTTCTTCAGAAGAATAAAGACTGTGGACACCTTGGAAAATGTTATACAGTAAGTTTTTTTATATGGAGTTTTATTTATTTATTTATTTTTAAAGATTTATTTATTTATACATACTAGAGCTGGGGTACAGGCCAGAGTCGCGGGAGGTGAGAGGATTCACCAGACAGAGTGGGGAGCAGAACAGGCAGATCAACGGAAGCACACTGCCAAGGGCAGCAGCGGGGCGAGGCAGGAGAGGTCTGCTACGCCATGTGGGTCCCCTCCCTGGCAGGAGGCAGGGATCGAACTTGTGCTGGAGTGGTTGCGGTCTGCTTCATAGTGCGTTGCTTAACCCACTGCGCCACCAGGGAGGCCCTGGAGTTTTAATTTCCTTAGTTAAAGCTGTTCAGAATCTTGGAGTCCTAGGGGATTGTATTCCCTTATTTCGCTCCTTCTCCTTCCCTCGAAGGGCATAAGTTTTCATGGCCAAAGTTTCTGACCTACACTTAATGTTACTAGAGATGCGATGAGGTGATCGCTCATGTCGAATGAAGCTGTGAGGCATGGCACTGAGTGATAATTCTCTTGCCCTAAGTGATAGTAGATCAATTCCACTATTAGGGCAAAGGAGAAAGAACTGATGTTGAAAAGTCAGCCTTTCTGATTTTAAGTAAATACATTTTTAGAACGGTTTTAAGTTGACCATTTTACTGTTTCTCAGTTTTACAGCAAACTATTTAAAACAGTTTTAGGTTCACTGAAAAAGTGAACAGATACTATAGTTCCCATAAAACCACTTTACCCTGCATCCAACCCCCCCCCCAGATATTAACATATTAGTACATTTGTTGTCACTAAAGAACCGATATTGATACACCATTATTAACTAAAGTCCATACTTTATTTTGATTCCCTTAGCTTTTACCTATTTTCTCTTTCCTGTTCAAGACCCCATCCAGGACACCACATTGCGTTCTGCTGTCACATCTTAGCGTGGGCACATGATTCGTTGACCCTCCACTCAAGCTCCAGTGCCAGTATACTGTCATCTTCCCCCGTGGACAGCCTCCTCCCTTCCAGCCTCACTGCTGAAACCACCATAGTCTTCACAGAGCCTAAGAGTTACTTTCATTGTGTTCTGCCGGTTTTTAACTTCATTACAAATGAGTAAAACCATCCAGTAATTGTATCACTTTCTGACTTATTCCTCTTACTCACCTCAGGGTTCATCCATATCATCCCAAAAGACACTATTTAATCTTTTTAATAGCTGTGTAGTATTTCATTGCAATTCTTTTGCCCAGGAGAGTTGTCTGTTTCCATCACTTTGTAGCATGACTATTTATACTTTGGGCTATAAGGCAATGCTGTTTGTTTTGTTGCTCACCTTGTTCAGGTCTTCTACCAGGAGCACTTTCAGCGGGTACCTGTCTTACTCTGACAGACCTCCATCGTTGTGGCTGGTTTTCTTTTTTTTTCTTTTTGAGCAATTATCTTCTGGAATTATAAGATGCTTCATGTTCATCTTTTATTTATATTGAAGAAATTTTAACACAGTTCAAATCAGCATGCCTGTTTCACATCTGGTCCTTTACTGCCAAACCTGCTTCCTCTTCGTCTTGATGACCAAGGGACAAAGGGATCTGCTGCATTACTTCACATTGTCCCCATTTTTCTTGATCTGGACTGATTTGGCATCATTTTGCCTGAATGTGAGTATAAAGTCCTTTATTTCCTCAATTTTTTTGAGGCAAGGTCCCAAGGTGTGCAGGACAGCACACAGGTGGCACAGCATCCGGTGAGACCAAGTTTATCTTGGGTGTCTCCTACCCAGCCACGGAATCTGAAATTTCTCTCATCAGCCCTGGTTCTTTTTTCTGGTGAATGGTTATTAGAGACCAAGTTCTGTGTGTTAGGTGTGTTTATTGCTACCGGGGTGTTGTTTCTTCTAGGCTCTCTCTGTGATGGAGCAAAGGTATATCTATACAAAGGAACATAAGAACTCATGTATATAAGTATTTCTATAAATATTTCTACATGTGGCCACCTGTGTCTGTATTAAATTAAACATGAGCTCTTACTGACATCTCTAGTTCATCTCCACATGGGTTGGTGGTGTAAACTATCTGTAAACTCCCACTTCTCCAGTGAGGAAAATGGCTCCCATTACTTGCCACCTAATAACTTAACTGTTAAGCTTTAGTGTACTCGCACAGCAGTCTCAGAATGTTAGCCTGTACTCCATCGAAGCGATTTTACGCATCCAGTACAGTGTTATGGGTAGTTTCTGTTGCCTTTAACCTAATAGACTCAATTTATTTACAAAGTTGCTTAGGCCTCATATTTTCCTCCTCCCTCTTCAGTGAAGTTGTTTCATACATTTGTAATACAGTTAGAGCCTCTTCTTTATTCTTTTCTGGGATCCCCATTTTCCTGAATGGTTTTGTAAATGAGCCAACATTAAGGTTTATGTTTAATGTTAACAAGAGGTAAAACTTAATGTTACAGGTTTTGATAATAGGATAATGTTGGCTTCATAAAAAAAGTTAAAAAGTATTCCCTTTGTTTCTATTTTCTAGAAGTGATTGTAGAGAACTGGTATTATTGCTTAATTAAGTGTTTGGTAGAATTCACTAGTGAAACTATGTAGGGCTGATGCTTTCTTTCTTCAACATTAATTAGTTAATGATTCAATTTAGCAATTATAGACTGTGATGGGTAATTTTGTGTGTCAACTTGACAGAGCCGTGAGATGTTCATATTCATGGTTAAATATTCTGGGTGATTCTGAATGAGATTAATACTTAAATCTGTAAATATTTTTTTCTATTTTCAAGCCTCCGTATCATGTAAGTCTATAATACATCTGTCTATCTGTCTATCTGTCTGTCTGTCTATCTATCTATCTATCTATCTATCTATCTATCTATCTATCCATCCATCCCACTGGTTCTGTTTCTCTGGAGAATCTTAATACATAGACCCATTCAGATCATTTATTTCTCCTGTGTCTGTTTTGATAGTTGTTGTATTTCAATGAATTAGCACATTTCAATCTATGTCATCAAACTTATGGGCACAGTGCCATTCATAGCATTTCTTAATTATCATTTTAATGTTTAATTTCTTATATTTTTTACTAGTGTCTTTCTTCTTCATTAGCCTTCCTAAGTTTATCAATCTTACTGATCTTTTCAAAGAACTGGCTCTTGATTTCTCTATCAATTTCTACTTTTAATTTTATTGTATCCTGCTCTAATTTTTACTACTTCTTTCCATCTTCTTGCTTTAGACTTAAATTGCTCTTATTTTCCTAATTTTCTAAGATGGGTAATGTTATTGACTTTTGATCTTTCTTCTTTTCTAATATATACTTCCAATTTGATAAATTTCCCTCTGTCGCTTTCACTGCATCCCACAAATTTTGATATGTGGTATTTTTAAATTTTCACCCAGTACAAAATATGTGGTCTGCTTTGGTGAATGTTCTACGTGAGCCACCAATTCAATTTTAATAAAACAGATTCAAAGTGAATTTACAAGATTCATGAGGTAAAACTGAAGTTGAAACAAAAGTAAATAAACATTAGCAGGATTTAGGATAATGTTACTTCAGCTGACTACACTGATTAAATAAACTTCCAAACTTGACTTACTGCATGCACCTGTCTACCCAACCATGTAAACACTCTTTTGATATAATGTTTTTTCCAGTTCTTCTCAGGTGAGTGTCTGAATCAGAGGTCCTAAAAGAAGGAGAAACTGTACTCTTTTAGTTCTTGGTTGTATCCCAGTGCAGCCTTCTCTGGGTTGCACCCAGCTTTACACAGGGTATTTATTGGATCCTTAGGGATGAAAGTTAAATGCCATGTTTTACTCTTGGGATCCACATGTGCATACCACACACTCCACATGTAAAAATAAACACCAAGAGCTGCTGACATTTCAGTAAAGGGGCAATCTATTTTGTTGGTGGTGAATTTTCAGTTGGCAGTATCAACTAGTAAATGTCTAGTATGCCACCACTCCTCAGATCTCCAATGACAATTTTGCTACCAGGATGGCGAAAATTAATTTACCATCATGGTGATGATTAATGTTTGGTAGTAAAGTAGGTTATGGATGACCTGTCTTCTTCAGGACTTCTCATCCCTGCTACATTCCAGTCTTTCAAAAAGAGAAAATTCCAACAGGAATAATCCAACCTCCGGCTCCATTTGTGGTAGGGCCAGCTTCCAGCAGGTTTGGCTTGTTCTCCTGGCTGGGCTCTCGATCTCCAAGGTCTCTAAGCAGACAGGCTGGGGCACTTACCAAGGCAGACTTGGCATAGGGAGAATTGAATTCAGTCTTTAGTGTGGGTCCAGTCAGAAATTCCACAAAATGGACTCACAGGCTGTTTGGAAACACTTTTTAAAAAAGAGAATCTTTCTCTGTAAGATTTTCAGCAGCTCCTTACTGCAGCTGTTCATGAATAGAAGGGCCTCACACACATAATTTCATCTCTCAGCTATTCCAACATTTCCCTCCCCTCCCCCTTAGAAATTAAAAGCTGTTCTCAGAGTTAGGAAGTTAATGTGACTTGGCTCGGATTGTCCTGGGGGTGTGGATGTCACTGAGGTATGGAGTTCACCTTAGTCTCTCAGCCCTTTGGCTGACTGACCAAAGACTGTTTTATCACAGAGTGAGAGCTGAGAGGTCATATTTACCCCTCTTTCCAGCCTCAGCACTGAGTAAGTTTAACATCTTTCCCCAAAGGAAATGTTTTTCCTTAGGAGCCAAAACAGCAAGAACATCTTATCTTCAGAATGAGAAATTAAGAGAACCAAGGTAGGAAAGGGTGAAAGATGGAATTTATGGAATCAAAGAAGATTCAGGTAAATAAGAAGACATCTGTCCACACTAAACATTCTCTTTTATCCTCGATTTTCTGTCACAAATACTTGGCACTGCCAATCTGAGAAGAACCTGTGTAAGGACCAGGGCGTGAGTTGGTGCTACTACCTGTTGGGGATGATGTCACTGTGTTTTGCTTTCTGGAGAACCCAGGGTTTGGCAGCAGCTATACTGAGGGACGAGTACCTGAGACCTAGCTCAGGTGCTGCCTACACAGTCTACTTCAGGCCTTGATGTCTAAAATTTCTCACACCTCAAAACCTATTGTGAGGCAAAATACAGTATTGTACGGTTTATAGAAATTGGAGTTTATAGAATGTCTTCACACATATTTAAGTGTTACAAGATGTAGGGAAGGTGTTATTATCTTTATATAATAAGAATGAAAACTGAGGAAAAATTATGTATGCCTTTCTAAGATCATGTATCTTCTAGAAACGAAGCCAAAATCCAATTCAGACCCCAGGGCTCCAAATCCAGTGTGTGTATATGAGTGTGTGTGTGTGTTTCTTTCTCTTTTGTGGGAAAAAGGGAACAGTTTTTTTTTAATTGTGCTATAATATGCATAAAATATTTACCATTTTAACCATTTTAAGGGGTACAATTCATTGGTATTAAGCACATTCATATTGTTCTGCAACCATCACCATCCTCCTCCCCAGGGCCTTTTCATCTCCCTAAACTGAAATTCTGTAACCTACTAGACATGAACTCCCCCTTCCCTCCTGTCCCCAGACCCCGAAACCACCAGTCTATATGAATTTGACAATTGTATGTGTAAGTGCAATCAGACTATATTGCCCTTTGGTGCCTGATTTTTCAAAGATGATCTGCTATTGTGGTATACATCAGAATTTCCTTTCCTTTTAAGGCTGAAGATTATTCCATATTCAGGTCTTAATGGGCACTTGTGTTTTTGACACCTTTTGGCTATTGTGAATACTTATGCTATAAACATGAGCCTAAGAAATATAAATATCCATCTGAGCCCTTGTTTTCACTTATTTGGTGTATATACCCAGAAATAGAGTTGCTGGGTAAAAGAATCATTCCATGCTTAATTTTTTTATTTATCCTTTTAAAATAGGTGAAATCAGCTGTCCTTATTTAAGTTTTACTTTTACAGTAGGATCAGATTAAAATAATTTCCCATACCTTTTTATTTACTTCTGAAGTCATATAGTAAAGCCCCCAATTTTGAAGATGATGGGGAAAGGAAATTGCAATGAGTGGCTGATGTGGTAACTGAGTCTCAGCCAAAGTCACAGAGCAGATGGAAATCTGGGATTCTAACCCAGACCTGTACTGTCCCCAAGCCTGTCCCCACATCTGCTGAGAAGGTCTGTCCCCCCATCCCTCCGCTCCTCCCAGTACGCCCTGCCCCCACCCTGTGTGGTGAGCAGCGCACCAGTTAAACAGCACTGGGGATTCCTTAGCTAACAGTCATGTCCAGGTGACAGGAGAAGCTGGGGCAGTGCCAGTCAGCCGCACCCAGCAGAACCACAGAGGCTGCTCTCCAGATCTCCTCTTTGGTTTCATTCTCTTTCCTCCAACCATAAATGAAGATAATATTTACATTATCTTCTTCACATCATGGCAGCGAAGCTTAATGAGTTCATATTTAGTGTCCTCTGAAGATGAAAAGCTCTGTCAGAGCCAAGTCCACATTTCTAGATTTTGACAGCGCTAGAGCTCTAATTCTAGAAGATTCTTTTTTTTTTAATTCTGTTATTTCTGACCTAATGCAAGCCAGGAACTAGTGGGATTTCTTGAGCCTTCCCAACTATAAATGGTTTGAAGGCTCTAATTGCTGGCTGGGACTGAGGAGAGGGAAGAGGAAAGAAGCATGTCTGAACAAAATCCCTGAGCATTCCCAGGCCTGCCCCTCCACCTAGAAATCTGCAGCTCTTTTGGCTTGTTGCACTGTGTACGTATAACCTCAGACCTCCAGGCCCTTCAGTTCTCCCTCACCACCATCCTGACCTCCCCCATCCACTTCTACCATGCATATGTGATCTGCATGAATGTGAGAAGTTGGAGGATGATGGGAATTTGTGTTGTAGTATTGCACTGGGCAGTTTTAATATTGTCTTACAGAAGCATTCAATATTGTGAGATTTCTGCTCTTTAAAATCATAGTCCTTACTCTTTGCAAAAGGTAGTGGTAAACCATGAGAGGGAATAGTTTTTGGTCCTATGGAAGTAGTCTAAATGCTGCTTTTGAGGTAACGGTAGAACACATTACTGTCCTTGAATAAACAGTACTTAAACAATATAATTAGGTAAGGCAACTCCTTTCAAGAAATAGGACTCTGCAAAGCTATGGACGCTGTTCACCATCCTGGCCTGGCTTCTGCCTTAGTTCCTGGAACAGATTAACTCCAGGGTGGGGCTGTCTGGACCCCTCAGCTGAAGTGAGAAGTTAGGAGTTTGTCTTTGGGGGTCCAGCTGTGGGCACCTTCAGTCACCCCATTCCCGTCAGACACAAAGAGGAGTTGTCCTAGATATTTTGTTTGTTTCCCACATCCCACCCCGCCCCCTTTCTCCACTCTTCACTGCAGAGCACAGAGCTGGCACGTAGTGTATTGGATAAATGACATCTCCCAAGGAATAGACAGTTACTGGAATAAGCATGTTTTCCTGTCATTACAACCAGAAAAACCTAAGACAGTGAATTTCACACACTCGCCTCTCAGAGCCCCATCGTCATGATGGCCAGGTTGAGAGTGTTCCCAAGCAGCCTGCTGAGTTATCTGAGGGGCACAGACTCCGGCAGTGTTCTTAGCATGCTCGGATGATCCCAGTAGACAAAATGAAACCTGCGAATCCCTACGGAGAGTTAAGCAGCAACGGCTGTCCCTTTTGAAAGTGACAGCTGTTTTGAATTCACATTCGAACCCAAATTTATATGTGTGTTTACACCTACTCCATTCAAAAGAAAGGTCACCCCTTTGTACCAGGGAGGAGAGCGCATGAGAACCTGAGCAGGTGCACTGGGCAGTGGCAGCGACGGGAGCCCTCCTGAGGGTCACAGGCCTGGGCGTAGGGAGGGGCGCCTCTGTCCAGCAGCTGGGCCCACTTCATCTGCTGTCTCAAGCCAGAAGGGTGGGGCTGAAATGCGTGGCCTGTTCTCAGCTGGGAGCTAAAGGACCTCCTCCCCAGTCAGAACTGATGTCTAAGTGCAGTCACGGTCACTTAACAGCAGGGAGGACTGAGCAATGCACGGCTCAGGGGAGTCCATCTTCCGGTGAGCGTGCTGAGTGCGCGCACTGCTTCCACCAGCCTAAGTGTGCAGCTGTTCTGACAGGCCCTGCGGAAGGGCGCCAGCCTGGGGCACGGGCCCTGGCGAAGCATTCTTCTAGAGTGCACGGCAGTGGGGACCGCAATGCTGAAGACGCATTCACCTAGCAAGCCATCTGGGAGAAGCAGAGGCTCCGGAAGAAAGGTGACGAAGTGGGCCTCCTGAGTGTTCTCGAACGTGACGAACGGACGCGTTTCATGGGGGGTCGAGTGCCAGCAGCAGGCGGATTACCAGGGCCTCCCCTGCTCAGGCAGCTCTGCACTGCTGGGACAGCTAAAGTGAGGCACAGAAGTTGGCAGGAAAGTAGCTTTGGAAGGAAAACACAAAGCAAGAAAAACAAAGTATAAAGATGAAGAAGATGAGAACAAAAAGAAAATCTGGTTGCTCTGAGATTTTTGTTTTTTAGATGCATCACATCCAGCTGTTTCCAGAAAAAACTATGACCCTAGAGTTGAAATAATTTGAATAATTTTTATTAGATAATGATGCAGTTACAGTCTTTGTAGTTAAGGAAGCAGAGTCCTAAGACCTGTGCTTGAACAGCAAACATCTTCCCACCGCCCGTGTATCTGAGAGTAGAACACGCAGGCCACAGAAGAAAAGAGGAGTCCAGCTTGCTTCTTCTGCCTGCTTCTGCCGAGACAGTCCCCTTTTTAGAACTTTTTAGACCTTCTCAAAATAAGTCACTGCAAACATGGGATTCACGGCTCTCGCGACAAGTGAAGGTAAATCTCCACTCCACTGGGGAGCTGTCAGCCGTGGGCAGGGGCCTGCAGGGGGAGTGGCACTTCTCTAGAGCTGGAGGAAGAGCCAACAGGAGCTGCAGTCCCTGGGAAGGAGTGTGGTGTTACGGGGATCCGTTAGCAGGTCCATTTGGAACCTGCTTAAACGTTCCTTGGCCAAAATTATGGTGGTGCCAACTGTGTTTACTGTTATTTTGTACCCTGAGGAGTTGCTGGAAACACAAGTACATACAGGGGCCAGGCTGAAAATACATTTGAGTGAAGCAGGCCATGACTGTGAACACAAAGGATTCCGGAAGACCGAGAATGTGGCTCGGCCTGAGAGCCTGGCAAGCCTCCATCCGTCCACTGATGCAGCTCCCCAGCCTCCCTTTTTGATACCCAGCTGCCGGAATAGTGGAGGAACTAATGTGGTTGTGGTAAGCCATCCAAACTCCTACTTTGCAAATTCTGTGATGGGCGAAATCATGATTCCTGGGTTTTCTCCTGTCTCCTCTTTCCAGCCCTGTATTTTCACTTGTCGTTTGTATCAGCACATCAAGACCTAGTTGGAGCCATCCACCCAATGCAGACAAGCACCACATGAATCTCTAAAGAGAGAAATACTCTCCCTTGGTCTCAGGGAAGTTTAGAATGCCCGAGGGAGGGCAGGAAATAAACAAGAGAAAAAAACATTGTGGACTACATGGCCCAGAGATGTCTCCAGGTGGCTGGCAAATGTGCTACTAGGACGCCAGAGCAATTGCAGATCAAAATGAAGTGAACCGCAATGATCTTAAATTTCTTGAACAAGATGTGACTTGAAAAGGAAGCAAGTTTTAGCTAGTTAGAGGCGATAGGAGAGGAGAGGACAGTTTAGGTGATAGGTACAGATGGAGAAGAGAAATACAGGTAGGTTAGGTCTGTATCTTTCCTTTTCCTTCCTTCCCTTTTCCCAAAAGACTCCAAAGATGATCGAAAGTAATGCAAAACAACTGAGACATGTTTGAGAGGAGGGTATGGTGTCCTAAGTGAATGGAGAAAAGCACTTCTTGCCCTTGGATTCTGGAAAGACCATGAGAGTGCTAGTAGATCCTAAATTACCATGCCTTTTGTGACTCTGACCTGGGACTGTGCCAGTACACCATGTTTTGGAGCAGGAATTAAGTCTTGTACAGGATATCGGGTAATGTGGCTCTTCACTGAAAATAACAGACATAATTCAAAATGGCTTAAATAATAAAGAATTGCATTAACTCCCATAACAAAAAGTGCAAAGTCTGGGAATATTCTCCAGGGTTGGTGACGCAGTGAACTAATAACATCATCAAGACTTAGGTGCTCTCATGTTCTCATGCCTTCCTCTGAGCATCTTGCCTCTGTCCTCACAGCTTTTCTGACAGCTGCAGCAGTTACCGCCATTCCAGCTGTCCCATTGAGGCATGAAAAGGTCTTACCATGGGAGAAAGCCTCTGTGCCTTTTTGCAAGAGTAAGGGACTATTTCTCATAAAGCCTCTGGGAGATCAACACTAATGTATTCTTGCCCAGAATACATAGAAGAAAACATTGGCAATATGTCCAAGACATGAAAGATAAAGATGTTCTGGGTGACTCAACCCCAATTGAGCAAGGGAAATAAAAGCAAAATAAACAATTGGGATTAATTCAAGACAGCAAAGGTATATAGAAGAAGATCAAAGGAGCACCAATAGGAAATATTCACATGCTACATAACTGATAAAGGACTGGTACATCTATGTAGCTCTTGGGTAGGTCTCTTTTAAAACCAATCATCGTTAATAAAAATGCGATTGCCACAGTTTACTCAGATCAATCAGGATTTGTGTCTGTGTCACACAGGAGGAGGAAGGGATGGCAGACAAAACAAAGACTGTTACCAAAGAGCATGAAAGATGGTTGGTAGGTAGATATAGTTTTAAAATCTGTCCACAAATTCTTTGACACTCTTCCTTTAAGAAGTCGCACCTAATCCTCCTCCCCTAGTACCATGCACCCAGGCAGCCATGGAGAGGCCCATGTGGTGAGGGGCCGAAGCCGCTAATCAGTTGCCATCTTGGAAGTGGACCCATGGGCCCTAGTCAAGCCTTTGCTTCCTTGCAGCACTCCCAGCCCCTGCCTGCAAGTGCATGAGAAATCCTGCGTCAGAACAACCCAGGCCCAACACTTGAATTCTTGCTCACAAAAACTGAGGGGGGGGATCTGCTTTCAACTGCTAGGTTTTGAGGTAATAGGTAACTAATAGATTAGGTAACCAATCATGGCAGGTATTTCTCCAGAGAACTTTAAGTATTCATTTTATATCTGGAAATCATACTGCACTTAAAATTGGCTAAAGGGAGAAGAGATTGCCTTGAGTCAATTGGATGAAGTGGGAAGAATTTGGACATAGAAATCAATGGAATTCTGACTTTGGCTCTTACTAATGAAAAAATCCTCATAAGTAATTTCACTTCTCTTGTTCCTGTGTTTGAATTTCATGAATATGTGATAGGCGTCAGTTTACCATGTTTCGGGTTGCACTGAACAGCATTAAAAACACCAGCTCTAGACTGTGATGCCTTGGGTTTAAATCCCAGTTGAGTCACTTATATTAATTGTATTCAGATGAGTGATGTTATCAAGCCTCAGTTTCTTCATAAGTTTTTTGAGAGGCTTTTGTTGTTGAGAGGACTTATGTAATAATATAAGTAAATGTCTTAGCATGTGGTAGCATTTTGTAAGTGTTCAATAAATGCAGGCAGTCATGTTCACATTATAGCCGTTCCTTTTATAAAATAAAAGTTTGAAATGACAGAGTTGTATTTTTATGTACTTAAAGGATAGTTTATAGTGCATTGAGCTTCTATATAGTCAATATATAAAGTATATTTTACAAGAACTTCGAGCACATTTTTATTACTGCAAAAGTATTGAAATTTATATATGGAGCTTTGCCTTACAATTTACTGCTGGTCATACCCTGGTTCAGGAAGCCAACCGTAAATTACAGTCTCATCCCTACAGGAAAGTACAGTCTGCTGTATAATGAGCTATTTTTATATGTGTTTCTAGGAATGCTTCACAGTGGAAAATTAGGTGGCCTGTCCTTCCCTGATTTTCCCACAGAGCACAGCCTGTGGTTGTCCTCCATTTTATTTGCTTGAGCTGGTTTTAAGATTAATGGAAATCTAAATGGGTTCCTGATTGTGCCTTAGGGTTTGCTCATTAATAATAACATTCATTGTCCACCAGGTGTTCCAAGCCTGGTTCTGCCAGTTCAGAAGCCTCCCTTTCAGGTCTTGTTGGTGCGGGTGCGGACTGGACAGGCAGTCAGCAGCCTTCTGACAGGCTGGTGCCTCCCTCATTCGTGTCCACAATGCTAAGCTCTCTTTGGCCCAGGTCTGTTTTCTGGACTAACTTTCCAAAATCAATAGCTAAGGTCTCTATTTGCTCTGGCACCTGCCCGTTGACTTAGCAAGGCCTCAAATGTGGCAACAGGGTTAGAATATTCTAAGCCCTCCTGCTTCCTGCTGTACAGCCAGGGTCAGCTGAGGCTCCAGACTAGCTCTCCAGCTGGAAGCATGGAATATTCTGGGTAGGACTCGATGCCAGTAGGCTTGTACTGGACCTGGCAACTAAGACTCAAGAAGGAATCCATTCTCCTCTGCTGTTAGGTTTTGAATTTTGAAATAAAACTTTGTTTTCCGGACCAGCAAAATAATTTTTGTGGGTTTTTTTTTCTGTGCTATTTTGCTGTCACCAATTCTTTCAGAACCACAAAACAGTCGTTCAAAAGCCTACTTGTGCTCCTATCAGTTTAATGGGGCTATCCTTTAAAAATCCCTGATTTACCTCATCGTGGTCTGTAAGCGTGTATTACTTGAATACATCTCCATCTTGTTGGTTTACATTGCCGCTGTTCTCTGTTCCTTATTCCTGGTTATGTATGAGTTGATTAGAGTTCCCTCTTCACACCTTAGGTTTCCAGACTAGAACCTGACTTTATGCAACAGCACTTATATAGTTGCTTTTGCATTCCCTTCATTATTCTGGATGCTTCCTCACCCCCCGCCTTGGGATCTGTGCCTGCTTGTTTATCAGACATCTTTCACATACCACTTCTCTTCTATCAGACAAAGCCATGCTCTTCATGGGGAGAAATGCCCTGTGTTTTACATAGTTGGAGAATCCCCAAATCCTCATGTCTAATCTTCTAAATTCAGTTTTCAATAGTTTTTTAAAAATTCAGGGACAAATCTATTTGTGTGATGAACGAACCTGTTTTCAAGAAAATGTCATGTGTTGACAAGGACATTGAAAAGCAAGAACTATTGTGCTTTGTTGGTGGGAGTATAAAATTATGAAGCCCCTTTGGAAAACACTTCTCAAAAAATTAATAATAGAAATACCATTGGATTGGCAATTCTACTTCTGATTTTCCAATCAACTTTTCTGAAAGCAGGAACTGAAAGAGATATCTGCACACCCATGTTCATGGCTACATTATTCACAATAGACAAGAGATAAAGCAACCCAAGTACCCACTGGCAGATGAACGGATAAACAAAATGTGGTCTATATATACAATGGAACATTACTCAGCCTTAAAAAAGGAAAGAAAAATAAAAAGGAAGGAAATTCTGTCACATGCTACATCATGAGTAAACTAGGAGGACATTATGCTGAGTGAAGGGAGCTGGTGATAGAATGACAAACAGTATAATTTCATTATACCAAGTATCTATAGTAGTTAAATTGATAGAAATGAAAGTTGAATGGTGGTTACCAAGAAGTAGAAGGAAGGAGAAAGGGGAGTTGTCCTTTAACGGATAGCATATCAACTTTACAGGATGAAGAAGTTCTGGAAATTGGTGGCACAACAATCTGAATATGCTAATACCACTAAACTGTGTACTTTGAAATGGTTAAAATGGTAAATTTTTTGCCACAATAGAAAACAATTAGCATTTGCATTTCACATATCTGCACATATTTCACACTGTGTGCACATATTTCACACAATATGCGTTAATTTTCACTTCGGAATGTCACGTCTTAGCAAGAATCATATCTTTATTTACCCAGCTTTACAGCCAAATGGACTTGGTCCTCCATTTCCAGCTAGTGTCTCGGCCAGCACAGGCACAAGATAAGATACCAACACCCAAGAGTGGCTAAGTTAATTATTGACGGTGCCCTGGCACTGAACACACATTTTTATTGAATAGCGCTTGTGTAGCCTGGACTATGCTCAGCGGGGACCTGCGGCAGCACTTCCCCCTCTTCTGGGAGCGGGGGTTGGGTTTGGCTCAGTGAGACTACAGTCCAGAGGGGTGGAGGGGCAGCGTGTTGTTGTGCTGTATTGTGTCGTTCCCGTGAACGGCTTTCCCTGGTGTGTCGATGGCAGGCGCAGTGCTGCTCCCTACCCTACTTGGCAGTCTCGACGAGGGTTATGTGGCCGCCCCCAGGAAGATGGGGAGGGCTGCCCCCTGCCTGCAGAGCCCTTCAAAGCAGAGACACAGAGGTTCAGTGTGCGGAGCTGGAAAGACCTCTCGGAGGAAGCCACAGGAGCGGACACGAACATAGGCATCAGTAAAATAGGCGGAGCGGGCGTGCATTCCAAGGGATGAGTGATAGGAGTGGACGCATATTAGTCTTCTTTGAATCCCCAGCTCTTACCAGTAAATGCTGTTGAATTAGTCTAGTTTCAAGAACTTGACATTTAGGGTGTAGGTCTTGTGGAAGAGCAAAGTGTCGGGAGAGTTTGCACACTTGTATACGTGTATGTGCTTACGCGTCCATACAGATTCCCTTCAGGAAAGCCCCAACGCTGCACTGCCCGGTGAGATGTCCGGCGAGATCTCTGTCACTAATTCATTTTCTCATTCAGAGCCGCTTGGGTTCTTCGAAGACACTAATGTCAGTCTTTGGGACAGAAACTTTGGTCACTTGAAAAGGCAGACAGTAAGTATTTGAATTAAACAAGGCACGCCACAGTGCCCAAAAATCCTGCCTGTAATGCAGAAACACCGAGAGCAAACCTCAGGGGTTAAATGAGAAGGGCGTTTCTTCTCCAGAAGAGCTGAGGGAAATAGTTATCTCCCTACTCACATGCAGAGAATGCAGAGAACCCAGAAGAACATGTGCCAGGCAGAGGTCAGAGGGCTGAAGGTGAAAGCCTAGTGGGAAAGTGCAGAGCAGAGAAGAAACTGCTGCTTCCCAGGGAACCTGGGGGGAGCGGTGGGGAGTAGAGCAGGGGTGCGTGCTGACTGGCTTCTCTGTGCTCCCCAGTGCTGCTGCCAGCTTCTGCCCTCTAAGGACTCTGCAGCCAGGACTAGCAGGTGCGCGGGCTAGGGCTCCGGATGACTGTCACAGACCTGGAGAGACTGGACGTGCTGTGGGCCTGTGTCAGTGCCAGAGCTGCTAGGGTGGCGCGCTCCTGGCCCATGGAATCTTTGCCATCCGCCATTTTTCAAGTCGCCAATGAATACTTGGAAGGGTAGAGAGGGAAAAAGAGAAAACTTGCGCAGAGCCTGCAAGGGGGAACATAGGTTTTGTTGAGCAGGTCTGGGTAGGTCTGTGGTGACCAGGGAAAGTGTCGGTAGTTCCTGTTGAAGTTTTGTTAGCAGGGTCTCCTCTGAGAGAAGGAAGGTGTCTGTGCCGCTGCAGCTATCAGTGCTTTAATGTTTAACAGGCTTGGTGAGTGAGCGCCGTAGCCCAGCTCCTGCGCCAGATGCAGAAACACACTAAACAAAACGGTTCTTATCAGGTCTGGATGAGTCACTCACTGCAAGTATATGAGCTTTAGTCAAAATACACTGGATACCACTAACTACTCTTCTTTGGTTTAGTCCTCTTCGATCTAAATAATCAAAAACTAGCGTGGTAGTGGGTGTGTAATGCCTGTGTCAGATATATATGAAATACTACCCAAAATAACTTGAATGAAAGATGGAGGTGAAGGACTTTGGTGGTGTGACATATACCTGCGAAGGTGTGAACTTATTCTCCTCAATCATACACGGTGTTGTAAACAAAGGTTAACTCAATAGAGAAAGAAAAAAAGATAGAATCAAGAAAAAGTGAGGTCTTCCATTCCAAAAGTCTGATTATTTCATAAATAATACAGGGCAGAAAAGTCTTCCATTTTTGCATGGCATGGACATGAATATGATGAACATTTTAAATCAGAAATCCTAAAATTTGTTCTGCGTGGTGGTGGATAACCAGCTGATGGTGGATAGCATTTCAAAGCGTATTTAAATGTCAATCATTATGCTGTGTACTGAAACCAATAGAATGTTTCATGTCAATTATACCCCCCATGGAAAAATCTTAGTATGTGAATGTCCAGCCCACGATCCACTTTGAATCTGGACGAGGGCTAATCTCTATGTGCTCTGGAAAGAACATCCTAAGGACCCAAGAACTACCAGTGATTTATTGAAGTTGCTTTTATTTTGAACACTCATTTCCCAGCAAGAGTCAGACTCAAGTCTTGTAACCAAAACAAGGACAAAGGAGGTCAAAGCCCTCTTCCACTTTCGCAGTCCTGCCAGATGGCATTCATATCTGCTGGGGAGGACAAAACCCTTTTTCCCTGTGGCCTCCCTGGTTCTCTGTCTGAGACACTGCAAATTAGACTGACAAAAGACTGATTAACAAGAGAAAAATAAGCAGCATGTTGTTAAAGTGTGTGTGCTGCAGACACATGGGAGCACTTAGTGATGAGTAACTGAAAGGAGTGGTTAGCGCTTAGGCTTATTTAGCAACTGAACAAAGGAACAATGCATTTCAGAGTAGTAGGAGACAAAGGAAAAGGACTTCATTTCCAAGGTGGCAAATTGCGAGAAGGTAAATATACAGAGGAATAGTGGTAGACAAGGGCTCCTTAGTAATGTTTGTTGTGCAGCTGCCTCTGGGCTGATAAGCGCAGAGTGCTCATTCTGGCCTTCGTGGTGGAGCAGGGAAGAGGTACACTTTTACAAATCTATGTCCTGCTTTTGAGAGGTGCAGAGAGCTGTTTTTGTATCTGCTTCTTTTTAATTGACTTCAACTCAAGATACTGCTTCCGCTTACATGGCATGTTTCGGGTGTCATATTCTGCTACCCTCGTGTCTGTGACACATCCCTGCAGTTACAATGTTATGGGTAACTAAGTATTTTTCCTGCCTCAACAAAAGGAGTTTGAAAAATTTGTAGATATAATTGATGATTTCTGGATTTCCAACATTTTAAAACAACACAAAACAAAAACAACCTTGCCTCTTTCCAGCTTACCCATGAGTTAGGGAGTTACATGTGTTAACCAAATTACTGTCAAATCTTCATTATTGCACTAAGTGGAATTGACCCATGACTAATTGTAAATGCCATGTTAAAAATTTCTATTTGACTTTAAAATACATTCTGGAATGGTAATTGGTGATAGAACTAGCTCATATTCCAGTCATAAATTCTGTTTGAATTTATTTTGTGGTTGTAGTGAATCTATACTAGGAAGTCCTGATTCCATGATTTCATTCCCAAAACTCCCTTCATCAACCTTTCCCAGTTCTCTAGTTCATGTTCTTTCACCAAAGCTTGTGTTTGCTTTCCCTGAAACTTTCCTGGAGCAAGGGAGATATGGTGAATTGCTTGGGTATCAGAGAGTTTCCTGCTTCCAGAATAATCAAAGAAATTATATGTTGGCCAGCAGAGCAGTGAGCCTGATACCATAACAATTAAAATTTTTGATATATTAACAGAAACAAAAAATTTTAAAGATGTTCTAGCAAAAGTGCTAGGCCATAAATAATCCCAACCTTGCCATTTATCAGCTGTCTGACTTTGGGCAAGTTACCTTATCTCTCTGGCCTTCAGATTTTTCCCATCTATTAAGTGGGGAGAATAATCCCCCTTTTCTGAATTTGTGTGAGCATTAGACATACCTGTAAAGCACTTCATTCCATGATAATCAGCAGTCGCTCTAGAATAGTCGCCAGCACAGAAATAAGTATTTAATAAATAGTGACGGACTGTGTGGCGGCCGTAACAATGATATGTAAAGCTTTATTTAAAAAAATGATAATATATAATTGTTGTGATACTTTTATGCAATTCAGAAATACCGTGGCCACCATTATTTGGGTTAGAGAATGCTAAAAGACAAAGTTTTATTTAATACAGAGAGGGTTGTTAATAATTTCATACTCTGCAGGAGAAACCTATTATTCAATAGGGTGATGCTTAATAGTTATTGCTGGAAAAATCAGAATTTTTAAAGAATTCCAGGAAAACAGAGGCTTCTAGATAATATATAAACCACCATTTTCTTCTTTTTCTTTTTTTTTTAAGATTTATTTATTTATGCATACAAGAACTGGGGTACAGGCCAGAGGTGAAGGGGGTAAGAGGAGTCACCGGAGACAGAGTGGGGAGCAGAACAGGCAGACCAACTGAAACACACTGCTGAGGGGAGCAGCGGGCCAGGCAGGAGAGGTCTGCTGCGCCATGTGGGTCCCCTCCCTGGCCGGGGGCAGGGATGGAGCTGCAATGGCTGTGGTTTGCCTCACAGTGTGTTGCTCAACCCACTGCGCCACCAGGGAGGCCCTAAACCACCATTTTCTAATTAGAAGTCAATTCTCTAATGTTTAAAAAATGTTCATAGACTTTCCATCACCTTAACCTAGACGGGCTTCTTTTGGTGACAAACCAGGTACGAATCAGGGAAACCCCCATGATGTCATGGCCAGTGAGAAAGGGTCTCTCTGCCAGTGACAGAGATCTCGTATTTGGCCTTAAGCTGCTGTCTGTTTTACTCTGCTGTGGGTCTACTTCCTCAGTGAAATTATTCTTCGACCTTTTCTTTATTCCTATCTTATTTCACGTGGGTATTTACTAATTAGTTTGTCAAGATTATTTTTCTTTTTTTATATATATTTGACATCAATTTACATAAATCTACCACCATAGTGGTTTGTCAAGATTTATGTAACCAGTAGGCTAATAGTATATGTGCATACACATATATATAAATGTTACATACTCAGTTATATGCACATAAATTACATTAGTCTATAGTCACACACATGTGTCTGCCTCAGTATGTTTTAGAGTCTTGTGCTTCCCACTGAATGCCATGGAATTGAGACCTTTGCTGGTGTGTAACATCTGCTTCTTACATGGAGTTGGGGTACACAGCTCTATGAAGTTGACGTAGTCCATTCTCTGAGTGTAATCCCTGAGCCCACAAATCCAGAGATCCATCTTCCCTCTTCCAATAAACCTCTTCTCTAGTCACCCCGCGGTCCCACAGGACACACAGTGACTTGAGGTGATGGGCCTGTCACACAGTTCTTCGTAGGAAGCCGCCCCCCCCCCCACAAGCAGCTTCCTCCACTTCAGGACTCTCCTGTCCTGCCACCCCTGCTCCCAGGAGCTCTCAGTGAGGGAACTTCCTCAGCTCGTGTTCAGAGTCACTTCTCAGAAGGCAACATGGCCACAGGAGTGCTTAGCCAAACAGGTTCCCACCTTTTTCTGAATAACTTTTTAAACACACTTAAAATATCAAAGTTCTGGTTACACTCCCCTCCCAGAATAACAGTCAGCTCACCCTGCATTTAAGTGACTAAGTAAGGCCACTTAAATGACTCTTCCCAGAACAAGGAAAATCTTTCCAAAGTAATACTGCCCACCAGGACAATGAGGTCCAGCCACACCAGACTTACGTAAGTGAGGCGATCACGTACCATGGTCTTCCCCAAACATTAATAATCCACCTCACTGCATTTTCTGCCCCACATTCGTTATACACTAAAGTAGCTGTCAGCTTGTCTCTTTGAAAATGGGACTAAATGCTTAAATTTAATCGCAAACTCAAATTGCAAATTTAATCGCAAACTGGACATCAGTCTGATAGATGACCCACTTCGGATGTTCTGATGCTTTGTTGATTTACTTCCCATTTGCACCCTGTGTGTTAGCTGCTCAGTTCTGAACGTGAAGGGCAAAGTGAAATGCTCCTATGCCTTTTCCTTCAGCCAGTAAAAGTGAAAGCATGTTTAAATATATGCACACACACAATGTTGACATATTCTACTGCCAACATCTGAAATGTAGCTTGCCTTTGCTTGCAAAGCCGCCTGAAAACTATGATCTTAACCTTATTTGATAGAATATATTTCAGGAGTAGGGAAAAGATAGATCATCTGAAGAGCTAATTTTATGATACATTTATCAAAGTTCCACAATGCTCAAGACACATCAATCACATTGTAATAGAAATCAGGAAGCTACAGCAGAATCCCATATAATATGACAAGTGGGTCTAAAAACACTGTAACATGTGAAGTTACATGACTGTGAGGTTAATAAAATTACCTAGCCTGCAGGCCAGGAGTTATCCTAGGGAATTCTTCGTGTGATCACAATCCATCCAGATCCCTGCTACATTTTAGAACCATTTGGTGGGAATTATTCCCCCTTCCATCTTCCATTAGCCTAAATCTTAATGGATCTCATGTTAGCTGGGACTTACAACATAGTGAGGGCGACTCCAGGAATTTCCTGCTCTATAGAAAGCTGTTCTGTCTACCTAATCTGAAAGACCGGGAATACTGCAGACCTACCCTGGCTCCCTCCTTTCCTGTTGGATTGCCTACAGTCTTCCCCTCAGGCTTCACACGCCCCTTCTTAGTCTCAGCCTGCCTCCCAGAATTTAAGGAACATTAATCTACTTGCACTTGGAAATTGGGAATCGACAGAGAATTGGAGCAACATGGATTATAAGCAAATGTGCATTATGCTAGGTGTGTTACCACGGGGTTTGCTCTACCTAACCCTCTATACTTGTCTTCCCCTAAGTTCATGCCTAAGAGCAGAGGCATATAAATATTTTTTAAATCATGATAGAACTCCTTTTACTCCATGTTATTTAGTAATATGTGTGTGTTTGTATCTAGAAACACACATATGTAGATACATACATGTAGATACGTAGATATCTAGATATACACACATTAACATGTCTATATATAATCCCATATATATATATAAATCCCAAAATAAATAATAGCAAAGCCAAAAATAAATGTCAGATGCCTGGTATGAATATTTAACTTTAACAAGGATTGGGAGACTTCTTGCTCTTCAAAATCTCCTAAACTCACACTATTAAGTGGGTGGTTTCTTAGAAGCCAAAGACAATTATCAGAAAAACCTTCCATAAAGAAATTTTTGAGCTGTGGCTGACAGTAAGGGTTTTGGTCTAAAGAGAGATTGCATTCCATTATCACAGTAATAAGTAGGCACAGAAATGTCATTTCTGTGTCAGCGGCAAAACTAAAATGTCTGGATGTCAACAAAAATAGACATCGGGCCATGATACAGGCCTGAAAATATCATTGAGATGGTAGGTGTGTTCTGTTGGCAAAATAAAGACACTGAGCAAGCACATAATGCTGTTCCCGGAAGCCGCAGACCCAAAAAAATCAGAGTTCAGGTGCAAAAGAGCATCATTTCTCTTTAGCACAAAACCAGGGTACTTTCCAAGCTGGTAAACCAAACATTCGTTAACTGGGAAAACTGATACCTATCAGTACAGGTGCATCACACATTTTTCTCCAGGGACAGGGTGTGGGCAGAAAAATATGTGTTCCAGGTGTGATGATTATCACAAACAGCCTGTCTAATTAGAGACAGTCCCGCCCATCCGAAGAGTAAGGTTTCCAATCTCAAGTGAGTTCAGTAGTGGGAGATGACTGGCCAGGGCTTATGACTTTGTGGACGATTTTAAATAAAGATAGTTTTTAAAAAGACTATCTAATGTCTTTATCCTCTCCCATTTCTCTGAAGGACACGCTAGGCCTTGAGGCCTGGGGAGCTTTACGTCTTCATTCACTGGAGCTGAGAGAATTCTATGAGGACCTTGTATGGATTCTGGTGGGAGGGAGGGCTGCCTCATCCTAGCCCCTTCCCTGGCATTCAGAAAAAGGCACACATAGTAGTCCACAGCTGCTCCAAGCACTATCTTTTTAGATCTCAACATCTGGATTTCCAGAGCAACTCATAGAAAGAAAATAACACAGGGATAGGTTGGCTTGTTTCTAAGGGATGTGTCTGGCCTCACTGGAGATAAAAAAAATACCCATGCTTTTATAAACAAAAATGCTACCTACAGATGTGTGAATAATTCTCTCTAATGTACAATTTAAACTAGCACATCACAAAATATACCAATGAATGGCCTCTTGAGGTCTCCCTATGGAATTATATAGGGACCTGAAGCCAACCATGACTTTTCTCCTGAGTACCCCAAGAGACCTGGAAAATCAAAGGAAACCCCATGAGTTGCAGTCATCAAATCATAACACCCAAACTGCATATGGATAAGTAACATCCCGAGCTACCATGTCCCAGTTTCCAACCTTTTAAAACAATCTTGTTCAGCAAACTTTGAGCAACTCCCTTCGGTCGGGCTCTCTTTAATTCTGTCCTTGTTGAATGGGACAGAATTAAAAACGTCTCTAATACACTCAAAATACACACAAATTAAGCTTTAGCATCTCCATAACTTTAGCTCAGGGCTGTTTGGCCCACATTCAAGAGGAGGCAACAGTGGTTCACCCTATTTTCTGGATCTTGAGATCAGCGACCCCCACCCTGCGCATGGGCATACAGAATGAGAGAAATGAATCTGGAGTGTTTAACAGTGTTAACTGGTTAGATGAGTGTTGGCTCCTAGAAACTGAACCCCACTTGTGAAATTAAAAGTCTTCAAAATATGTGGTTTGGTTAGAAATATGTTAGAAACTCTGTGTTCTTACACGGATGAGGGGATAAGAAGCAAAGACTAATACTTTACACTTTACGGTGGAGCCCAGGATTTGGATCCATGTGGTCTGGGTCTAGGTGTTGGTTATGAGGACTTCTGGTGCCCTGATGACTACCACAGGCGTAAAAGATTCCCGGTGCTGAGTGCAAGGTGGTTTTCAAAGCACCTAAGGTGATTGAAGTTGGGACTTCATTCACCTTAATAATGTCTGTGTAGGTAGTAGAATCTGGTTTGACAATTGCTTTCGATTTGAGCTACTAGCAAGGATGAGGCATAACTAACCCTCATCTACCTCAACTTCTTCAATGGAGACTGCTCTCTTCCAAAAAGCACCTAAGAATAGTGTCTGACCGCAGTGACTAGGAGCAACTGCAGCACGTAATTCAGGGGGTTCACTGAGGATTGTCTACAGGCCAAAGTGCTGCTCCCCAGAAACTAGAAGCATCCAGAGCCTAACCAATCCATGGTCTTGGGCCCCCTTGAAGACTGTTTCTAACTCGATGAAAGATACTAATACAGACAGTATAATATTTATTAGTCCACTCAACTTCCTTTACTCAATAACTTAACTTTTCATTGTGGTTCAGGAACATCTTGGAAAAGTCCATCTATTTCTACATTCCCTGAGGTGAAACTAACTCTTCTTTCAGAAGTTCTTGGACAGGGCAATATTAGTTTGCTGTTCAAAATCTTAGAGAGAATTTCTTGATGTCTCCCCTAAACTTTGCTATTGACAGTAAAGAAATAATACTGAATGCAGAGGTAAAGACTTATTTGGATCCCAGCGCCCGCCCTGGTGGCTCAGTGGGTTAAGCAATGCACTATGAAGCAAACTGCAACCACTGCAGCATGAGTTCCATCCCTGCTGCAGGCCAGGGAGGGGACCCACATGGTGCAGCAGACCTCTCCTGCCTTCCCCGCTACTCCCCTCAGCAGTGTATTTCAGTCAAATCTGCCTGTTCTGTTGTTCCCCACTCTGTCTCTGGTGGATCCTGTCACACCCTGTCCCCGCACTTCTGGCCTATACCCCAGTTTTTGTATGAATAAAAAAGTAAATCTTAAAAAAAAAAAAAAGAATGATTTGGATCCCAAAATTTAATTCTGGGTTTCTCTCACCTCAGAAGTGTTTGGTCTTATCTCTGGTGAATCCTCTCACCTCCCGCGACTCTGGCCTGTACCCTGGCTCTTGTATACATGAATGAATAAATCTTAAAAAAAAAAAAAAAAGGAAAGAAATGTTTGGTCTTATGTTGTATTTTTTGTTTGTTTTTCTCCCAAGAATTGGGTAACTGTAGTTCTGTGATGGGGTCTCTCCCGGCAGTCCTTTGGGATAAATGGCTTGTTGGCATCACTGCTAATAAAGAAATACAAGCCAAAAATGTAAGCCTTTTTATTACACCAAAAGTGCAACCTTAATTATACAAGTGTGAGTAAACCGTCCTCTGGCTGACTCGCCCTCTGGCTGAGATTGGTTCCGCCACAAGCTATAATTTACAGAACTGTAAACTTCACTCCCCTCCATTTCCTCCTCCTACCGTCCCATCAACCACCACAGTTTTTAAATATAGAGCTGTCCTTTTTGGTCATAGTTCATGGCTAGTTATAGTGAGACTCTTCATACTCACCCAGACTTTGATGATTTTTTTAAAGGTACCAGTTGAGAATACCGTAAGTTAAGAATAAATATCCCTATAGGTTCAGAGTAAAATCCTACCTCCCCAAAAGTAATAAAGTTAAGCTGTATCTTTATTTCCTGTCCCACATTTTGCTTTCTTCCTGGTGTTTGAAATTGGTAGCCAATATTCAGTTATCATGCATTTTTTTAAACTCATTCCTTGGTGGGTGTTGCGTGGGAGTGAACGAAAAAAAGATGGAAACCAATATGCATATATCCTCAAGGAGCCTGCAAGTCTAGTGGAGAAGAAAGACCAGTCATACACAAATAATTTCCACCCAGTGACACATGGGTGATGATGACAGTGCAATATGGTGGAACCCGCAGTGCTGGACACCGAGGTCCCTCCCAGAAGGCAGTGTCACGTGCCAACGCGATGGCTTTGGATCGTTGGCTTTGGAGTAGACTTTTTGCCTTCAAAGCGCCCCCATCATTTATTAGCTTGGATAATTTGGGGTAAATTATATAATCTCACTGAATTTTAATCTCTATTTTTGTAAATTGGAAAACATATCAGTTCCTCTGTGATAGTGGTTAAAAAGCACTTGGCCCAGTGTCTGACATATAGTAAGCTCTCAATATATGTTAGCTGTTGTTTACTACTGTCTTTTGAGATAGGATTCAAATATGAAGGACTTTTTATTCTAGCCACATCCTCACTCTCCAACTGTATTTTTTGTTAATTTAAAAATGTAAATTAAAAATTAAATTTAAATTAAGATTAATGTGCATATGGAACACAGACAACAGAATTATATTATTTCTTAATTAAAAAAAGTATTTCTTAATTACAAATGCTTCAAGCTTCTAAGTGGTGTGATTCCAAAAACAACCCAGTACGGCAACACATAAGAAAAACAAATTTAAATTGATGAAATGAGAGAGGTAATTGCTACACATAAGAAAAGGGCTAGAAGCTGAGTTAAATATGCTAGATTGGGAGTTTATTTGCTCTCCCAAGACTGTTGAAATGATAATGTGTACATTTTAAAGTAACAGAAATTCGAGAACAAGCACAAGTAAAACAGATTGCAGGGGAGATATTGCAGATGAGGTAGTTAAACAAATGTTTGGAAGACTTAAATCGAAGTGTGGAGACTGATTTAGCGAGTTTAAAGAGTCTAGAAATGGGCACGTTGCAACACAAGCCAGAGTGCTGAGGGCTCGGAGGCTTGGGGGCTCTTGTATCCTAGAGAGTAAGGAAGAGGAAAACTGAGGGGACAGGGGAGCAGAGACTCCTCATGGACAGGCCTTGCTCCCGGAGAGAGGTCAGGTGACTCCGATGTCAAGGAGGTCAGTTCCAGTTAGATACTTGGGGACCAGGCATGCGACCTCCTGGTGGGTCTCTGGGCCCTCACTGTAAGCCAGATCCTGTCTAGAACCTTCTTATTACCAGACCTCCTCCTATGTGCTCTCTAGTGAAGTGGGAGAGGGAGGACTGATGGTGACTCCTGTTGGGATGCTAATGTCAACTTGAACTGTGTCTGACAGGACGTCACAATATCTGACTCTTGGTTTCCCACAATATGCTTTTACTTGAGTGGAGGGGTCGTAGGTCTCTGGGGAAAGATTAGGGTAAGCATTACAGTGTGTATTCGCCAGAGTGGGGGGTGTGTATGTGTACAAAAAGCTAGGTAGTAACTCTAGAAAAAAGAATATAGCAAAGTATGGGAAAATAGTCATGCTATATTTCTTGGCTTTATTGAAAACAATGTAGAGAATAATAATATGTAAAAGTAAAGTTAGTACTTTAGCCAAAAAAAAAAAAATGATGTGATTATCATGATAGGATGAGGGGAGGAGAGCAGGGCCAACGTAGTGCCTGCGAGCTCCCTCCAACTGGCCCTCTGGCCTTCTTGACACCCACTGTCAACACCCATATGTGCTGGCTCTTGACGGAAAAAAGCCACTTCCGCATACTCCCAAAGTCAGAAGAGTTCAGCCGGAGAGGCGGGGCCTGCAGTGGCATCACCCAGACATCCTCATCTCGGGGCCAGGGACTCAGTTTTCCCAGCCAGAGTCGTAACTACACGGGAAGAGTTTTCCGCCATCTTTGAAGTTTACTCCGTCTCAGTATCAAATCCTGGGCTTGACCTTCAGCCTTTTCTGTGTGCTCACTGCCTGAAATAGGGCTTCTTTGAGAGTTACCAGAGACTCTGATTTTTATACTTAGTTTTTCAATTTGTTAATTGCCCTCAGCTTTTCATGACCACTCTGTAGACTTGAGTGCAATTTAGAAGCAATCACCCAATTCCACTCTTACTCTGTCTCACCCCCTGCACACATTTCAAATACCTGAATCATCTCACTGACCATTTCACTTTCCGCTGCCAGTCCACTCCAGCTCATCACCTGTAAAAGGCTCATCAGTGGGCTTGCCACCTGGTTCCAGGGGCCGTCTGTACACCAGCTGCCACTGGGACCTGGCTCCTCATTACAGCCAAGGAGTCCTGAAGCATCACTCACCCTGCTGCCTGCCTTCTTGGACCACTTGGCAGCAGTGGTCTTAGGCTGGACTTCCCAGGAAGCAGATGTGAGCTTAATTGGGGAGTGTACAAGTTTATAGAAGGAATAAGGAACATTTGTGAAAGAAAAGGGGAGAAAGCAGAACTAAGCAGAATGAGTGTCAGCCCCCCCAGCTGGTATGACAGATCTGTCAACCCAACCAAAGCAAAGAGTAGGAGTCCTGCCATGAGCCCTTCTACCGCACCCTCTGTGGTCCTAAGCTGGGCGCTACCTGAGGGGAGGATGCGTTCAGCTGTCCTGCTTTTCTCAGCCAGTGGCTGGAAGCTGCTCTGAGAAAAGAATGAAGAAGCTAATTGCATTGAGTCCTTTCTTGGAGGGACAACTGAACCATGCACCCCTTATCTGCCTTCTATGGCTCTTATCCTGACCTTACAGTTTGATGAGAGAAGCAGACCTGGAAACCTGTGATTTGTATTTACTCTGGTAGGCACGAGACATAGGGTCCGCGCAGCATAGCTAAGAGGCGTGAATGGGTGGGGTAGAATGGGAATGAAGACTCTTGCACTATCAATTGCACTGAATACCAGCCCCCAGGATCTTGAGCATCTTTTTTGTTCCCTAAGTTAACATGTCAACTTGAAAGAGTGAAATAAAGTCATACTGTGTACACTACATCTATTCAATTTATCTTTTAATCCCTAAATGAAGATAACTGAAGCCATGCTTGGCATCTTCCAGCCACAAATGGTGAAGTATTTAGCCAAACTGGAAACTAATTTGATTTTTCATGGAGTTATAAAAGAAGGCCAAGAAAATGTCTTAGTACAGAATGGTTTATGCTTACTGAATTTTAAGATTTGCATAGATTTTCTAATAATCATCAAAAAGTTTTCTCCAAGAGACTGTTCTTAGTATGGTCCTTTTCATAGAAAGAAAATTTACTATGGAATGTATTTTTGAGCTTTAAATAGTTAGTAAATAAAGAAAGAAAGGAAGAAAATAGTAAATCATTCTGACTTGTAGATAAACCATCATCTACAAAAAACTCTTGATCTATTCCTTCAAAATGCAGCTGCTAATGTCATGAACTTACTTGATCTTTGTTCCTTCATTGGAATTTTTTAATTACAGAAGGAGAACACACTTTAAAGTTAAAAGAGAGAACAATACAGAAATAGTAACTTACTATTCTAAAATAAATATCAAACTGATCACAAAATCATTTTTGTGATTTACCAGTGCTTTTTCTTGATGTCTTCATTTCAACGTGGGGACATGCTTCACCTAACACATGGAGAAGAATCACCAGACTTAAGCATTCAAGTCTACTTACAGTACATATCACAAGTCCCTGCAATAACTAGTTTTGTCATTGAATAATTACAATACAGCACACCAAGATGGAGATCAGTGAGAAACGCTATTTGCTCAATCTTAAATAACCACTATCAAGATCCCTTTGAGTTGAACTATTAAATCACCTTGAAGGGTGCCCCACTAGAATATATTATAAAGAAATCCTTCTCGTATTGGTCCCAGATTTGTTTTCCCTCCTGATTTATTGAGGAAAATAGACATATATTGTGTAAAAAGACCCATGGCCATAAACACATATCCTTTAAAGATTATAAACATTACTATCAATTCATAATGGATTTCAGCTCTGAAAAGGGCTCAAATGTTTGATGCTTACATGAGATCACTGTGAAGAACTACTCACGAGTGAATAATTTAGGCCCTTTTACTATTAAAATTTTCTAAGCCAGAAGCCAGGGTACTATGGCTAGTTTCTTCCGAGAAGTTCTATGAGTCCTTATCCAAGGCAATGGAAACCACCTATTACTTTCTTAATCATATAGTCAATGATAGGGATTCCTAGGTTTTGAAGATTCTATTTGACTTGAATAGTGTGCAAGAAAACTAAGATTCTACAGGGCCACAAATCCATCTGGGTTTAATTTAGTTACTCTATCAAGTACTTGTATGCAATTTTCAAACACATGGTTTTGCTTCTTTACTTTTCAAGTCAGTTCTGTTTACTTAGGCAGATGTTGCAAATTAGCTCTTAAAATACAGCAAATGAAGTAAAGAAACCCTTTACAGTAGATCTGAGTCTAATGTGAATTTCATTACTGATTCACAAAGGCAGACTAATCCCAGAATTCGATGCAAGTCCTCAAGAAAAGTTTTGGTTTTTTTTTTAAACTTTAAGACATTTTCCCCGTCCATCTGCTTGTTCTTTGGTATGCGGCATTGCTGCTTCACCTAACAGTCGTCCCAGTATCTGGACATTTTTGAGCTCAGATTCATTTTTGGTCATAGAAAATGTGACTACCTTTAGCCCTTTCCCAATTTCTTCAGTTGCTCCATTAAGCCAAAACTCTATTGTGAAAGAAGTCCCATTAAAGCTTCCACTTAAACTTCTAGTTGGAAGAATTTCATAATTAGCCATGTGGGTCAGTTCACCGAATTCACCACAAAACAACAATAATTTACAGCACGTCAGCCTCCTCAGTTAAAACATTTTCTAATGCTGCTTTGAGAATATACCTTATGAATGGAAAATGTTTTAAATCATTATGCAGAGAATATCTAGATTTTTCTTTTTAGTCAGTCCCATCAAGTGAAGTGACAGTTCATAGGAATGAACTATGAGAGAAATTTTAAATAGAATAAATTATATTTCAGGGAGCTCATCCATTCACATATTTTCCACTTAGTATTGAATGATGGCTCCTAAATCTATACTTCCAACATTTATTCCTCCAGAATGGTCTAGCCCAATATTTTTAAACATCTATACCATGAATCCATATGGATGCAACTAAAGCTCATCTTAATTATCCTAAAAGGACTCACATTATCAATTATACCACACAGGAAAGCAGGATGCATATGCCCTTGCAGCCCAAAGTATGGTCTGAGCATCTCCAGTAAACTTCTTAGACATGGGGACTCTCAGGCCCCACCCCAGGCCTATTGAGTCAAGACCTATATATAGTTCAACAAGACACTTAGTTGCTTTTTCTCTGTGTTAAATGTGAGAAGCCCTAGATTAGACTTAATAAATTTTAAGGTGTGACACTTGTAAGATTTTATTCCAGTCCTGCGACCTATTTACCATGAAACCAAGAGCAAATTACTTAGCCTCTCTGAATCTCAGTCTCCTCATCTTGCGAAATAAAAATGATGATACTCACTTCAAAGAGTACTGCAAACATATCCAAGAAAAGTATGTTTTTGATGTGTGGAGGAGCGAGAAAATTAAGTTAGGCTCCCAGAGAAAAGGGGTGGAAGTAAAGAACAAAGAAGGAAGGGAGAGCCCCATGAGCTATGATGGAGGATGATGGGCTCTCTGGTGGTGGATGTGCTGTGGTAACATGCATCTGTCTACAGTGTTGTATGCCAACATTACTTCAATGAAAATAATATAATTTAAAAAATATGTGGTGATCAGGGCTGAATTATCTGCTGTATTCTTTGATAAACTATAGCAAATCTTCAAATGACACCCTTTTGTTCAATGTTATCAGGACCCAGTCTGGAGTCGGCCATTCTCCCCATGTTTGTGTGGGGCTTCTTCAGGAACGCCAGGACCTCCCCATATATCCCAGAGATGCACAGGTGAGCTTCACTGGTGTGTCTTGTATTGGCCCCGCCGGAGAGACTGCATGTGTTGGGGGTGGGATGTGCCTGGATGGAAGGGCATCCTCTCCAGAGAGGGGTCCCCTTGTGTCCTGGACAGCCAGCAAGGGTTCTGGTCATCTGACCCTCAACTGGAATAAGCAGGTGGGAAAATGAAGGAATGAACACCAATGATTGCTGAACAGTACAAGTGCTTGGGGTCTTTCTTTAGAAGTTTGATGATGTTTTTGTGACCAGGAACAAGCTGTAGGAACTTAACTCTTGTTTATATCACTGACCCCACAGAAAAATTGGTTCTGTGTGGTAAAATTGGTTGTTTCACCTAAAATTGCAGTTTCCGAGAACCAGGCTAGGACATTAAGTGAGGACTTTCATATGTGCTTAGTCACCACCGCCAATAAACACACAGATGCAAACAGAATTTCTTTTCTTCCTTTGTACTTTCATCCTGTAATACCTACAACTTTTAGGGATTTGAACGCAGCAAGGATGATGATGTTTTTGTTGGCTTTTTAGTCATTAAAATGAGACACGATCTAATTCTTCCAAGTCTTTTACCGTTTCCTGAGGTAGAAAATTTTCCTTGCTGGGGAGAGAAGACAAATTTGTGTTTAGATCGCAAGGAATGTTCACTAAATATTTCTCTTCGATGACTAAGGATGTGTTCATCAGAGCAGTCAAATTGGAGATGCTCCTCGTAAGGACAAGGCGGTTGAAACAGTCCCATCAACCAAAAAGCCACATAAAAGCCCTTAGTGCAGCTCTGAAGCCACCCACGGAGCTATAGCGCAATCAGCCAAGGCAAGGAGGCAGGAACCAGCTCATGCGGTGGCTGCGAGACTATTTGAAGAGCTTGGCAAAAGCTTGTAGATTTTATGAGGGGGCCTTTACTATGAGAAACAAAAAGTGATTTAGATCAGCTACCCCCACTGTGAATCAAATTTCCTGTGACACTTTGTAGATGCTTTCACAGCTACATACAACGCTTTGCTGCAGAAAACTCATATAAATAGCACTATCCAAATGTACTCTGCAGAGTGAAAGCAATTCCAACAGTGCCTCTGGGTAGAGGAGAGCTGTCTCTCTCCGGGTCAGAGAAGTAGTCAAAAGGAAAGAAGTTGGGCCAATTGTTTTATCTCAAGAATGAGGAGAAATGTGGCCATAAATTTTCTTTGAGCATCTTGGTGATGAAGTGAGTGAGAAGTTGACCTCTGTCCTAAAAACATTCCCCACAACCACGTCTCCTCGGGGTCTCTCCATTTAGCCTGTAGAGCAGAATCAAAATTTGAAGGATGTGAAAGAACTGCAATAAATTCCCACTACATCTTTCCCATTTCGCTGCAGGCCCCATGGTCACTTTCCATTGTGGGTTCTGGCGTGACTTGTGGCATTGTTGGAGTCAAGCAAGGTGCAGAGTTTACAAAGGCTGGTGCTCACAGCCACAGGCTGCTGGTCTCGAACTTCCTCTTGCACTATTATGAGCAACTGAGACGGTTTTGTGATTGCAAATACATGCAGCTGAAGATTAGGACTGTAAACTTATTTTTCCTTGAGACATGAAGTACACGTATAAATAAGTAAACCCTTCATTAAGCCATTTTAAGAGACATGGGATAATTTGGTATTCTTCTACCACTCTATATTCAAGTTAAAATACAACAAAGTTCCCTCACCCTTTTTTGTTGGTCAAAGATAAGAGTAGAAGGAACCCTTAAATTTACAAAACACAATTGACTTCATCTGAAGGGAATTCTTTTCACATGTTCATGTGGATGGTTGTAATTTGTTTATACTAAACACAAACAAACACCCCTGTTTGTTGGCACATTAAATGACTGTTGCCATATGTCTGACATAATTCTGGGAGTAGAGAGTGAGTTTTAAAAGTAAATTCAATTTCATGCACTAAATATATCTTTTAAAAGGGAAATAAATTGCCTTCAATGGAAGCTGCTAATAAAAGCCCATTAAATGCAGATTGCTAGAGAAATCCTGCAAATCCCTTACCCATAATATGCTGTAATTCTAATTTCTTTTTAACTGCTAGCCACAAAAACAGTTGCTTTTTTTGTAGGTCGTGTGATCACTGAATGCTTAAATCACCTAGGTGCAATCGGCTATGATTTTAACTGGTGTTAGGTTTCCAAAAGTAGAATTACACTATTACGAGGAAGAATAAAAAAAGGCAGGGGTAGTGATAAATAATATATATTGAAAATTTAATATGTGCCAAATCATTGTAAGGCACAGTCGTTTCTGGTAGCCACATAAAGGAGGGGAACAAGCCAGTAGCTAGTCATATTACAAGTATCTCTAATATGTAACATGCACACACATTACATGGTATTTCTTGGAAGCCAGCAGCTGTTTGTTTTTTGTCTTTCTTTTTTTTTTTTTTTTTACATTCTGTTGGAGAAGTTTTCTTTCTCCTAATAGCAATTAGAGAAAATCTCCATAAGTAGGGACACAGTTGTTTCTTTGAAATAATTTAGTGAGACTAATTGGACCTGCCAACAAGTACGCACTGGGCAGGGAGGTATAATGTCACTAAGGAAAAGATTCCGACTTGGAAAACCAGAGCTATTATTGGATGCCATGAAGTGAACACCTAGAAGGCCTAAGACATAACCTGGACCTACAAAGTACTCCAAGTCTCAGTGGCTTAAAAGAACAATTTATTACTATTTTGTCTCACTCTTCTGTGAGGCAGGAATTTGGACAGGACATAGCGAGGACAGCTTGTTCCTGCTTTACGATGTCTGGGGCCTCTCAGAGGGGGACTCAAATGGCCAGGGGCTGGGAGAGATGGGGAGTGGTCTGGTCCCGCTCTCAAATACAGTAGTACAGTAATCTAGCCCCGCTCTCTGGTCACTCAATGTCCTAAGTCACTCCACCTGCCTTTCCCCCTCTTCCCTTCCTCCCCTCTGCCTGCTTTATACCCCTCCTCTTTCTCCCTCAGGCTCAAGGTGCTGCATCAGGTCCTCACATTGGGTCCCCTCACAGCACGGCAGCCTCAGGCCTATCAAACTCTTTATATGCTAACTGAGGATCCAGAGGACCTCACCAAACTCCTGGCCCAGCAGCAGGCCTGAGGCTGGCAGAGAATCACTGATCCGCCCATGGTCAAGGCAGAAGCGAAGCAGGTCAGACCTGCTAAGCGATGGAGTATCAAGGAATCTGTGGTCCTCTTCAGTCAACCACAGACTTGGTTAATAGGGATGTGACGAGCCCAGGCATTAAAAAAACTTTCTTTTTAAATAAACTTCCTCTGGGGAAAAAAAATTCTCTGATGAAAAATAACCAACCAGGAAGAGAACCTATGAGGAATACCTACTGTGGCCTCAGCCGCTCCTGAAGGAAGTGTGCTTTTCCTTCTCCTCAGTCTTTACGAAAATGAAGTTTTAGAAATGAACATAGTAATCTGACATTAGACTAATAATCTGAGTCGGAAGGAATGTTGACCTGCCTGGTTAGAGAAGAAATAAATTTATATCTACGAATACTCCTAGAAGTATACCTTGAGGGTCACAGGCGACCTACCTAAATGAGCGAAAGCCAGGAGCATGCAGAGCCCCGGCCATTTGTGGGCACTGAGCTCCTGACAGGCGTTGGGGCAGCTGGTGAGGCTTCACGTGCACCAGGAGGCCCCAGTCTGCCACGCCCTCCCACCTCAGGTCACGTGCTTGCATGGCGCTACCTGCTCCGCCGGGTATTCAGTGGGGGTCACCAGCCGTGTACTGACAAGCAGGTTCTGTGCTAGACGCCCGGTACCCACGGCCGGTCCCTGCGGCCGGCAGTGGCTGTCCAGGCCCGTGCTCTTCCCGTTTCTCCCTCCCGGAAGCAGACTCCTGCGTCCTGTCTCCTTGCTCGTTCAGCACACACCGACGGAGAGCTTAGTCCGCACCAGTTGTGTGGAGCCCCCATAACAAAAATGAAACTGCCGTGGTTCTAGGAGGGTCATCGGAACAACGGGCCGCACGCCGGGGCATATGGATTGACAGGCACGGACTGCGGGTGGCTGGGGAGGCTGGAGGCCTGAGGTCAAGGTGTGAGCTGGCTTGGCTCCTCCTGGGAAGACGCCAGTCCATGCTTTTCTCCTCACTTCACCGTCATCCAGCGGAGGAAGGAAGCATGACTGTAGACAGGTATTTGATGATTACTTGTGTCACTATTCTCCTGACTCACATGGATGCCAGGAATTTTACCGATCAGAGGAAATAAGCACATAAATCAATACATACACAAGTTCATCAGTGTAATGTTATGACCATGCAATAAATATGGATGCCATTAATTTCCTTATGAAAGAGGTGGTTGGGGGCAGGAAGAAAGGGGACTCTTCCCTGCCTCCTTTTGTGTCAAACCATTGAAATGGATTGTGCGTCATAAACACAGTGAAGGTTTCGGACTGCCGCGGCAGCAGTGTGGAAGGAACAGTTGTACAGAGGGCAAGCTGGTTATTTTCTCCTTGAGTCTCACTCTTCTGACCTCCTGCTGGCCTCAGGTCGTCTCATGACGCCTCGTTCTGAGGCCATGCTTAATTCAGCAGAATATAAGCCAAAATTAGAATGACTCAGAGAACGGTCCCCCTGAGCATTAGCGCATACATCATTCTGAAGCAAATTTTTCCATGCAGCTTTCATTGGATCAGTTCAAAAACAGAACTGCATTGCAAGTAACTGTAAACCACTATGAACTTCTGATTTAGGATGGTGGCCTATTTTCCTGCCCTAACCGATAGGTTGGTACTCTTGGTGAACAGGTTAGATTGCATTATATAACCACTGTGTATATCATGGGAATAACTCTTATTAATTTGTTTTAATTGAGATAATGTTGGTTTACAACAGTGGATATATATCAGGGGAATAGGTTCACACCTCTTCATATATATTTGTTATCACACCACATCACCACCAAAGCCCCCATAATCCTCTTCCATAGTCTACTGGGTCTCCTCCTCTTCTTTATTTTTTTATTTTAAGATTTTATTTATTTATGCATACAAGCACTGGGGTACAGACCAGAGGTGTTGGGGGTGAGATGATCCACCAGACACAGAGTGGGGAGCAGAACAGGCATATTACCTGAAATACACTGCTGAGGGGAGTAGTGGGCAAGGCAGGAGAGGTTTGCTGTGCCATGTGGGTCCCCTCCCTGGCCAGCGGCAGGGATCGAACTCGTGCTGCAGTGACTGTGGTTTGCTTCATAGTGCAGTGCTTAACCCACTGCCACCAGGGAGGGCCCTCCTTTAATCCCTTCTTTAATCCCCATTCTCATCACCCCCCCTCAATTCTTGAGTCAGATTTCTAGGATTTATTTTAGTTTTGTTTTTTCTGTTCCTTTGTTTTTGTTTCTTTATATTTCACGTATGGAATATGTGATTTTTGTCATTATCCTTCTGGTTTATTTCACTTAGCATTATCCCTACCAGTTCCATCCACGTTGTTGCAAATGGCAAGATATCGTCTTTTTCATAGCTAAGTAGTATTCCATTGTGTATTTATACCACGTCTTATTTATCCAGTCATCTGTCCCTGGGCACCCAGGTTGTCTCCATGTCTGGGATGTTATAAATAGTGCTGCTGCAGTGAACACAGGAGTGCATATATCCTTTTGAATTAGTGTTTTTGCATACTTTGGATAGATACCTAAGAGTGAATTGCTGGATCATATGGTAGATCTTTTTTTGTTTTGAGAAACCTCCATTTTTCCATAGGGACTAGGATAGTCTACATTTGTGGGAATAACATTTATTATTGTAATAATTTTATCTTAACTAACATAAACTTATGAGATGTAACAAACTTATCTTAAACTATCTAATCTTAACTGAAAAAGAAATATGTTTTATTTTATGTATACTTCATCCCATTCAGTCTAGCCCCATTAACTTTGCGATACACATTCAATACATTGAGATAACATCACCTGAACTACTAAAGATCAATTTCAAGGATATATATCAATTTAAAAGATCTTCTGCGCTAGTTTCCAAAATTCCCAACTTTAACAAATTTCTTTTTTAGAAAGGTGAGTAGATTACGTTGCTCATTCTTTGGGAGGGTGTCTTAAAATCAGCTGAGCTTTTTACAATTTTGATTTCTTAGTCTAGGAATCTAATCATGCGGTAAACAGAGCTGAAAGACTGACTCGCATGAAAGCTATGACTTCGGGGTTGGGAGGGGGTTAGGTTATTAGTCATCATCTAAGTTGTACCCTCATGCTTTTAGACTGAAGGCGTTTTATTTTTTGCTTCAAGCTTGAAAATAAAAAGCACAGTGAGTAGATGCCATACTTAACTATTAGTCAGTGTAGTTAAGTATGGAGTATTAACATTTAGCTTGATAAACTAATTATTAGCATTTAGCTTGATAAATGGAGTATTAGCATTTAGCTTGATAAACAAATTATTAGGACCTCACCTTCTAAAGATGAACCACACAACGGCGTTAGGTTCTGAAACAAGAGTGATGTCAAAAACTCACAGAGAACCAAGGCTGTGCTATACCTGCCTCTGTTGCCTGCCTCCGCGGCTTACCCATCGCTGGCACGCACTTAAGTACTCAGGTTTGACTGGACAGCCTTTAAGTGTGCTTCTAGCTTTTAGATTCTAGCGTCTTTTTTTTTTTTTAGAGAAAAACACAGGTTCTACTGGTTTAGAATCTCTTAGTTTTACCCTATCTTAAATGATTTGTGAACTTCTAACTGCATCAGATGCCATAATGATTCTTAAACATTTGTTCACCAGAGGCTGGGTCCTCTGTCATGGGGAAAGGACTCAGATTACAACTCTCAACATTCCATATCAGCCCCAAACTCAGTTCCCAAATTAGAAACAAGACCTCTCCCTTAACAGTCATCATTTTAGAAGACTGCTCATGAATGTGCCTCCTCTTGTTACCTGAACATGAGCCTGGGTGCGTTAGCAGCTCATCCGTGCCCCCCACCTTCCCCAGTTTAAACATATTTGGACATATTTCTTCCAACCACATAGACAAGTGTCATGAAGAGATTTTGTGAGATATATTTTTCTATTTCATTATGTGTCCGATGATGTCTTGACATCCATTTCTTACTGGCACTGCAGCTGATGTCACTTTGCTATTGTAACAAATTGTCACAAACTAATATGTCTACCATGTCACACACTAACAAATACAAAAAAAAAAAACAAAACACCCTACTGTCAATGCCCACTCAATAGCCATTATCCCCATCGTCCTTACCAAGAGAAGCTGAGTTTAACGTATGCCAACAGTGTGTTCTAGATCCCCTTGTCAATGGGGTAAGACATGATGCAGGCAGAGTTGCTGAGTGGAACTTCCGGTGAAGCTCTTTCAAAGGCGATAGTGTGTACTGGCCGTTGTCTGTGTTGGTTGGCCTTTCTCTTCTCCCTGAGTGGAACTGGGACATGATACTAGAAGCGGAGCAGCCACTGTGTGACCACAAGGCCACAGAACAGTTAAACATAAGGGCGTGAGGAGCCTGGGTCCCTGTATTAGTTTGCCAGGGTGGCCATTACAAAGCCCCTCAACCTAAATGGCAAAACAACAGAATCTTATTCCCTCACTTCTCTGGACACTGGAAACCTAAAACCAAGGAGTGGGCAGGACCAGTTTCCATCTGAAACCTAAGAGAGATTCTGTAAGATATTCCCCTTCCTCTCGCTCTGGCAACCCCAGGCATTCCTTGGCTCGTGGGGTCTCACTCTCATTGCTCTCGCCATACGACCATCTTCCTCTGGGCTTTCCCTAAGCCTCCTTCTTTTCAAAGGATCCCAGTCACACCGGATTAAGGTCCACCCCAACAGCATCTCTCTGGGCTACAGCTGCAAAGACCCTAGGTCCAAATAAGGTCTCCTTCGTAGGTATTTTGACGTCTTTTGGGAGAGACAGTGGTCCCAGTAGCATTCTGAAACTGCTTTCATAGTCCCAAGTGTTCTGCCTCTGAACTTACTACAAGAGAGAAATATAACTTTCAGTTTGTTTACGCCTCTGTTGCGCCAGTGTTTTCGGTATTCTCAGCAGAACTCCATTCCCAACTGACACAGTCACTCCTCAGTGAAGGCTCATGCAATTTAAAAATTACCTGTCATGTGGAACCTACCTATTCAGAGGGCAGTGTGTAATTTTTGAAAGACAGGGACCATTATTCTCCTCCTTTGGAGTGAAGCAATGGGTGGGTACCTCTGCCTAGCTAAGATTTTTCTAGTCATAATTTAAAGATCAAATCTGTTTTCAGAATAGAGTTTGCCAGATACCAAAAAGGTCAATGGACATGTATTCAGCATCCAAATTTAGGCCCTAGCCCTGCCGTGGACTCACACCCGCCTCAGATATGACTTCATTAGTCACCACGACATACCTCAGGGAGTGAGAATATTAAATGGAGCTTTTGTGCTTAAATTACCAGAAGCACAGTTGACTCGTCCAACACAATCAGGTTCAATTTTATGATCCTATCTTTCTGCCAGGTGTGGTGCTCAGAAATATATGTGCCAGAAAACACTTGAAGCTGCCAGCACTGAAATTTGTCTGAATTTTGAGAGCGTTGCCAGGAATCCTTAGACCATTTTCATGGCATCCATACCAGGAACCTAACCATGATTCATGCACCTTATTTATGGGCTCGAGCGGTAGGAACACGCAATTACTTCCATCATCTCTGTTAGTCAGAGAGCCCTGAATTGTTCGCTTTATGGCTTGGCAGGCTCGATAGCGGCTGACATCAGAGTAAATGTATGTTCCTATCACTTCTTGATACGAAATGGAGGGCTAAGTTGCTAAGTCAGAACTTTTTGCCCTTCTGTCCTTTCTCCCCCCAAAATATGCACTGACTGCCTATCTTGGGCCAGACTCATGTCAGGCACTGAAGACTAAACAAGAAGACGCACTCCTTACCTTCAAGGAGCCTGCAGCGTAGCTGCAGAGACAGTCCACTGACCATCACCAGACCCTGAGAGAAATACTGAGAGAGAGTTAAGACAGAGGGTTAGGGGGCACATGTCCTCGGTCCACCTAGGACAGGTTCCTGATTAAACTGGTGTCGACAGGGAGACTTGCGTTAGCTAGGTGAGTGGGAACAGGGCACAGAGAGAGCTGGCAGTCAGAGAACAGGTGACATTTGTGGGCACCTGCGCAGAGTTTGATGTGGTGGGGGCTGAGGTGGGCAACGTCAATAAAAACGAGTGAGACGGGTTTATGTTGTGAAGTGGGGAGCCACTGCGGTCACGTGACCAACTGTCCTTCTGGCACGTTATAGGTTGATGAGAACAGAGCAAGACCAGGCGTGAAGAACCCAGCAGAAATCCAGTGATTTTCTCCTCGTGGCGTCCTATTCCCTCGAGATCTCATAGCGCCACATATTAGCCCATTTTGCTACTTTAAATTTCCTTTAAAAAAAAAAACCTTTATCAGCAACCTAGAGAGTTGATCTACTTTTACTTTTCCGGGCGTGATGCTGGGGCTCAGTTTGATTTTTTTGACCTCTGCTGGCTTCTGTGAATACAGAAATCTCTATCTGCAGTTGCTATAAGAATGGCTGGAGGAGGGGCGGGGAGCAGTCCAGCTGCCTCTTCAAGTATGCTGGGAGGGGCCTGGTTCGCACTTGTGGCACCAGCACTCTCTCCCCTCTGGGGTCCCTGACCCGAGGCCTGGCCGCCTGCCCTCTGCAGTACACTTCTTGAGGTCAGCGCCAGTCCCGAGCCACAAGGGAAGGGAAGTGGACTCCCCAGGGCCTTTTCTACTTCCCTCCTCCCTGGTGGCCTGGCGGTGTGGAACATCCCAGCTCCTCTGTGTGAGCTTTACCCAGATGGCGTATGTGTGCCTCCATGCCACATCCGCTCTTGCCCCGAGTGGGCAGCCCAGGGGATCATAGCCCCCAAGACTTTCCCTCGACCTACTCCCTATTCAGTGGGTTAGGAACTTTCGTGGAAGTCACCCCTGAAATCCCAGATGTTCACATATGCACTGCATTCACCCACAGCATCTCGTGTGCACAGCAGGCTCACAAACCCCGCTGGTGAAGGAGGAGCCTTCGGTCACAGAAAGAGAAGGCTCATAAGCCTCAATATTCTGTATTCTACATCTTAAAATACTTTCAGATCTATCACCCTGTAACGCCACTAGTAGCCTTTCTGCACACTGCTTCCTCTTGGTTTTCCCAGCACCAGGTGGGTACTGGAGAGTGGTTTTGCTAAGACTGTTCTCTCTTTTTATCTCCAGCTGTCTTACCCTCAGGATACACCTTATCCCCAAGTATTTCCCTAAAATAGATTCTGATCACACCTGTTAGGTTCCCTTTTCTTTAGGATGCATAGATTGGATTAAATCCTAAACTGGATGATGTAAGAACATTCTAGGTTCTTCTTGCACTGGAACAATAAAAGCTCTCAGCTTACTTCTCACCCCTGTGTCTGATGAGTACTGCATTACCCACTTTGCTACAGGTAAGGCCCACTCAGTAATGATATTGTTAGTAAACTCTTAGAAATTGGTCTTTTGGACCAATTTTCAATTTTTGAATTTGGACCAATTCTTTTTCAATTTTTAATAATGCACCATAAGTTAATTTAAGCCTAAATTAAATTGAAAAAGTCATATTCACAAGAATAGAAAAGAAGTCAGAATTGAAGAATTTCAATGACATCAGGAAACAGCTGGTCTCCAGATAGATGTTTTTGTCCTCTGAAGTGATTAATAGCTACATCATTTTGAACTTTAAAATCACTGTTTTCCCAGTTCTACAGCATCACTCCAGGGAAAGGCATTATTTTGCTATTTGGTTCAGAACAGTGTTGTAAGGAACGGGTACTGCTCATCCTCTGGAATTTGGCCGAATGATCCAAGGGTTTGAACTCTGCTTTGAGTGTAGAGATACAGGCGTGGGCTGTCCTGGGCAGAGGAAACGAGAGAGTTCATACCTCCCCGCCACCTCACGCTAACTCCAGACCAGGCGCGTCAGACCAGGCGCAGCCATCGTTCCTGCTTCCGACAGGGAGGCGACATGAGGCCCCCAGCACTGCCAGCCTCGGCTGCAACGCTGAACGCTCACCCCGTCCACCCTAGACTCTCCGGAGATGGACTTTCTGCCTCAGCGTGACCCCTCCCACCCCAGCCCCAGCCCCTCCGTGCAGCCCCCAGACATTGCAGCTGGTCTCAGAGCCCCACATCAGCCTCACTCTCTTTCTGCACTCGGAGGGGCTTTCTCTGGACCTTTTTTTCAAAAAACTGACCATGTAGTATTTCGTCTGTTTTTCACTGAGGTAAGATTGGTTGGCAATACTGGGTATGATTTGGAGGTACAAGTCTCCCCCTTCAGTGATGTTGCCAGTCCACGCCCATCAGCCCCGCTCCCTAGTCCTCTACCACAGTCCACTGGCCCTCCCCAGCCTGCTCCCCGACTCCTCCCATCTGGGAGACTTGATTCTACAGTCAGACTTCTGGGGTTGCTACAGTTTTGGTTTTGACTGATGTTCCACATACAAGTGACACCATCCCTGGCCGCCTTTATCCTTCTTCCTCTCTTTATCTTTCTCTGCAGACCTTACTCTTCATAGAACTTATTGCTACCTGACATCCCATTATAACTTATTGTCTGTGTCCCCACTAGGAAGTCACTGAGGTCAGGGACTTTGACCAGGCCACTGGGTCTCCCCGTGCCCAGAGCTAGGACTCGCACACTGTCTTGAATGAATGAATGAATGGATGGATGAATGAGTGAATGAATGAGTGATAGCTCCTGAAGCCACTGGAGCTTGGTTATTTATAGCACAGCGTTTTGAGATTGCATGTCCAGGTCCACATTCTGGTTTCTGCACTTCCAGCTCTCTGAATGTCACCGAGTCACTGAGTCTCTCACACGACCATTGCAGGACTGAGTGAGAGAGCTTCCAAGGCCACACAGGACAGGCCTCAGCTTTCCCCATGGGCCCAGCCCTCTTAGCTCTCATTTGTAGAAGAGCAACAGGCCAACTGAGGCAGAGGAGCTGGGGCAGCACTTATAACCTTGGGGGTCTCCTGTGTAGCGAAGGGAACAAATCTCCTGTGTAGAGAAGGCATCCACCACCGGTATTAAACCCTTAAAAACCTCCCTGTACTTCGATTCAAGCATTTTAGTTAGGTAAATTTATCCCAAGGACATAGTCACCAGAGTGGGCAAAGATTAAGCTACACAGATCTTTGTCACAGCTTGTTCATCATGGCAAGAAAAGTGTACTGAGGGCCTGATGGAGAACTAACCTGATAAATCAGGGGAGAGGCTCATGATGCACTGTCACATGGCCACGTCAGGTGAAACTGTAGAAGAATAGTTAATAACATGAGAAAATGTGCATATATGCTCAGATTAAGAAAAAATAAACCAAGATACACCAAAAAAAATCTGGGCAGTTGGACTCAGAATAAATTGTATTTTCTTGAGCCCGCCCTGGTGGCGCAGTGGGTTAAGCAACGCACTATGAAGCAAACCGCAGCCACTGCAGCACGAATTCAATCCCTGCCGCCTGCCAGGGAGGGGACCCACATGGCGCAGCAGACCTCTTCTGCCTCACCCACTGCTCCCCTCAGCAGTGTGTTTCTGTCAATCTGCCTGTTCTGCGTCCTGCTCTGTCTGGTGGATTCTCTCACCACCCCCACACCTCTGGTCTGTACCCCAGTGCTTGTATGCATAAATAAATAAATCTTTAAAAAAATTGTATTTTCTTCACGCCTCTCCATAACTCCCACATTTTCTTCAGTAAATAGGCATTATTTTCATAATCAACCTTTTAAATAAAAATAAGGCTTGTTAACATCGTCACAATTAAGTGTTTCTATTTTTCATGGAGAGAACAATGAGAGATGCCTAAACTTAAGGGAGTTTCCCCAAGGCCTGACAGAATGAAATGCTTATCTCCGCTTCCAAATGTCACGATTTTAAGTAAGCCATCTCCCCGAACACTTTGGCCCACAGCCGATTCCAGAGTGTTCCAGCTTTATGACCGTTAGTACCGACTGCGCATGTGTTCTGAATAGCTGCTTTCCTCTGTGCAACTGATGACCTTAGCTGCGTTGCATTGTTTAAAACCAAATTGACTTATAGCATTACTCATGAGATTTAAATACTAGGGTGATTCATCATTTACAGTAAATCTATTAGATAGATTACGCTGCAAAATTCACCATTGTCAGTGTGGCAGGGCTGCCTGGAAATTAAGAATGGGAAGGAAAATTGAAGGAGAGAGATTCTTATGCGTGATTTGAAATTTAAACTTAGATAACTATGGCAGGCATCCGAGCCTCAGCCACAGAACACAGGCTGGGTCACACGGCTGGGGCCTTCCTCACTAATAATAGCCAGGGACCTCTTTCAGGACAGGTTAACGCCTTGCTTCGTGAGGGAAAATCTCATGTGTTCAAATGCTTTTAGGAGTATTTCCTTACCCCTCACTTTTTTTTTTCCTCAGTATAACTGGGCTGCCCATGTGGTACATACAATGGTAGGGTTTCTGCTGGTTAAATATAGTCCCAAACCAACAGCATGTTCCGCTGGGGGCCCGCGCTCACCAGATGTTATTCCACTAATAGTGAGTGAGCTCATCCTGTGTACAAGGTTATTCATTTGGGAGAGAATAATGAAAGCGAGGCAATCATTACGTCACCTTTTCCTGTACATCACCCTCCCCTGCAGCTAACAAGGAAAACACACTGCCGGCTCCGTGTGAGCGCGCTCAGGCCCGGCTTGCTTAGGTGTAGACAGAGTGGGTCAGGGCACGGTTCTAGCTCCGATGCTCTCTTAAGGCATTCTCTGGTCATCACCTTTGCAGAGTCACGCTTTGGGTTGGTGTTTGTCTCTGACGTGAGCACCCGACTCTTCTGAGGCGTGACTAACTTGACTCCCAGGAGAGAGCCTTCCTCGCCGCCTCTGTAGGGCAAGCTCAGTTTCCTCAGTGGGACGTTTGGGAGGCAGATACTGCAGTTTCTAGAAACATGACGACTTCTGAAGAATGAGCTTTTCAAATAATGCTCATGAGATCATGTCTCTTGTTTGAGTGAGTCATTTGGCCCTACCTATCAAACCACAAGTTCAAGTCGAGAGTGAAGTTAATCTACAGGTACACACAGGAAGGTGCTGTGTGTATAGTGTGGATATGGTGCCTACGTATGCATGGGGTACATGCATCATGTATGCAGGTACTGCTGTGTGGGCCAAAGTGTAGCAGATGACACATGCTATACTTTATAAGAAACAAAGCGATCTTTAGGTGAGAAGCTTCTTTGTTACAAATTAGACATTCACCAATGGAGAGCCTTCGCTTGTGACTGAGCTTCACTGGTGACTGAGCTTCACTGAAGCCTTCCTTTCATTAGTAACTCAGCACAAGCAATTTTATTAAATTTCTTGAAAAGGCTTTCACTTTTTTTTTTCTGCCAAGTGCCTAAATACACCTTGTTTTTCTAGTGTCCTACTCACCTTCATGGAAGATGTTTCAAAGGAAGGCAAGCAACTCTTCCTAACCCCAGGGGAAGCTGTCTTCACCTGGGTCCCCACCGGACCCCGAGATTCCCTCACACTCCCTGCACTGAAAGTCCCATCAGGAAGAATGTGGTAAAAACCTGGAGAAATACTTAGCCAACCAGAAAAGCTTCCAGGTTTTTTGCTTTGTCGTGTTCCTTTCCATGTTGGTCTGGGCCTGTGTCTCCTGTGGCATCTTTTAGGGCGAGGCTGAACTGAAAAGCAGGACTTCTGGGACAACCTACCACTCCCTCTCTCCCGACCCCCTCCAGGTTCGGCAACCTTATCTATGAAACTGCAATAATGCTCATGTGGCCACTACCGCTGTGTGACGTGGCCCTGGCTCCAGAGCCTTGTCGTGACATGTGTGGGCACTTAGGTCTTCCTGGGCGCCTTCGTCCATAAAGAGAGATGAGAAATGATGGGCCTCCCTGGTGGCGCAGTGGGTTAAGCAGCATACTATGAAGCAAACCGCAGCCACTGCAGCACGAGTTTGATCCCTGCCGCCGGCCGGTGGGGGACCCACATGGCGCAGCAGACCTCTCCTACTGTGCCCGCTGCTCCCCTCAGCAGTGTACTTCAACTGATCTGCCTGTTCTGCTCCCCACTCTCTGTGGTGAATCCTCTCACCCCCCCACCCCCACACCTCTGGTCTGTACCCCAGTGCTTGTATGCATAAATAAATAAATCTTTAAAAAAAAAAAGAGAGAAATGAGAAATGACACTTTTAAGACTGTGACACACTGATCGGTGGAGCTTGTCACACACTGAAACACTGTCCTGGGCCTGACAGTCACGTCTCTGATGTCAAAGGAATTAAAAATTTTTCGTAAACGGCCTGTCTGTATGCCAAGCTCCCCTGGGTTTTTTCCCCCTCTCTCCAGCCCAGTGGCTTTGCTGGCATGTCCCCTTCTCCTGTCCTCCCTTCCTGCAGGCTTGTTCAGGGGGTGTCCGTTGCCTTTCCTCCTCTCCAGTCTCCCTAAGCTCTTCCAGCCCCGGGGAGTAAGGCACGCTTCCAGACAGACACACAGTTCAGACAGACTAGAAGTGCTAAAAGCTGGGGACCTGGAGAGTGGATTTGGGCTCAGTTCAGGCTGCTGCTGTTCTCTCCCGTCTTTGTAGACACTTCCAAGTGGACCAGAACCACTTCTAAGCGGAGCGGTACGTGCGCAGAGAGGTTCTGAGAACCACGGGCACCGGGTTGGAATAGTGGTTTTCAGTGAGTAGCGAACTTGAGTGACTTTTTCTCTTTTTTCTTGATAATTTCTTTATTGCTTGCAATTTTTAAGTCTGCATGGTTTATACAACCAACCCTTGGCTGTATGACTTGCTTCGGCCAGTGGGATAATAACAAATATGTTGCAAGGAGAGGTTTAAATTGCGGGGGTTTGTTTTGGGAGGATGTTTGGGGTTGAAGATTGTGCTCTTCCAGAAGACCTTCATGTTTATAGCTAATACGAGAGAGAGTTGTTTTTCATTTCTTTAACGTATTTTTCACTTGTTACTACCTGAAAGTGCAAGGAAATTCTCCAAGGGCCTCAGTAATTAAAAGGGAGGAATTAATATGCTTAGATACAATAATTTGAATCTTTTTTCTTCGTGGGTGGCCTTGCAAACAGGCTACACACACACACACACACACACAGTGGGCCTCTGAGTTAGCCAACCATATGGTCCTCATTTTCTGTATCTATCTCTATTTATGTTAACTCAAGAATTCTGCCACTGTAAGATGACTGAGTAACCTTTTGCCCCTGTTTCTCTCTTGTGTTAAACAGAGGTTTAGCTTGAAATATTTCTTGGGTGCCTTTTTCTTCAGTTTTCTTCACATAGGAAAAAAAAGTTCAAGGCTAAATAGTTTAGTAAAACAACTGCGTCTGCATTATTGTTTTCTTTTGAGCTGTTTCGCTACCTTTGCATTGCATAAATCATTTTTCCTTTTGTATCTCATTTACTTAAGACTATCCACTCACCGTTTCTTTCCCACCAAGAAAGAGACAAAGAATCCTGAATGATTTCAGCACAATAAAAATCAAAATCGGCGAATTATCCAGCAACTACTGAATTATCCAGAGTCCACCGTGGGCCTTGCCTTTAACTCGACATTACAGAAACTCACAGTGGCTCCAGGTCCGCTACCTGGGTGTCCACAGCTGTCCAGGCTCTGGGCTGGGGGTGTGGGTGTAAGGGAGGCTGTGGAAAACTGGCTGGCATGGGCTCACACTGAGAGGGTGCCCCACGACTCGGCTCCCACCCAACGTTGCCATATTGGGAGGTAAGCCCAGTCTTGCCAGGTCAGCCAGCTTTACAAAGAAGCTAGGAGCCAAGACTTTTGCAAGCGATTTCTCCATTTAGAAAGTTGTCGGCAAGGGCCTCCCTGGTGGCGCAGCGGGTTGAGCACTGCACTGTGGAGCATCCGCGGTACGGCAGCATGAGTTCAATCCCCGGTCAGGGAGGGGGCCCACAGGGCGCAGCAGACCTCTCCTGCCTGCCCACTGCTCCCCTCAGCAGTGTATTTCAGTCCATCTGTCTGTTCTGCTCCCCACTCTGTCTCTGATGAGTCCTCTCCCCACCCCCCCGCCCCAGCTCTGGCCTGTACCCCAGCTCTTGTATGCATAAATAAATCAATCTTTTTAAAAACATGGCTAAGATGGTGAATTTCATCTTACATGTATTGCCACCATTTTAAAAAGGTACAATAGCTCCTTCAACTGGGGCCGCAGCTCCAGCCAGAAGAGCAAGTGTCAAGCTCTTCACGTGGCTGGGAAGCACTGACAGGCCCAGAAGTGACGTCATTCATGCACAAGAAAACCCCTGGGCCCAGCCCTGAAGATGGGCCCTTATGGAAACGCTTCACTTGCAGATGGAGATTTGCTGGGAAAAGAAGGCAAGGTTAAAACCGAAGCGCTGAATTCTACCACCAGGAAGTGTGCCAGCTCCAGCTGACCAAGAGCAGGAAGCCCCATGACCAAGAGCTTGTATGGCCCATGGTGGCTGCTTGGGTTGGTGGAGGGCAGCAGTGCAGCTGTGGTGCCGAGTTGTGGCAATGATCATGCTGCTGGGACCTTCTGGAGTTCCCCGAAAGGTCAAATAAGCCAACATCTCCCTCTGTCTTTGCCAGCACAAGAAGCCCCACATCCTAAGTCTGAATCATGCAAACATGAAATAAACTTTCATAAGTCGGCTCCCCCATACAGTAATCTCCTTTCACAGAATACCAAAGGAAACTTTTCCTAAGTGACACATCTTAACTTTAAGGTTTTGCAAGTGACTCAAAAATGTTCTTTAATAAAAGTTGAGAGGCAGGTTATTATATCTCAAAAAAAAATTTCTTTGGGGAGTTAAGATTGCACAGTCCAGGTCGATTGCTTCCTAGGAATGTAATTTCTCTCAGAATAGAGCAGAGAGAGAGAAATAGAAGCTAAAACATTCTGTTGATCATTCCTCTCAACACATTTTTCAACAAAGTGCTGGTTGCTAATAGCTAGTAGCAGTCAATTCAGGGCTAATGACGATAAATGACTCTGGTGTTAATGCCTCAGTGAGTATTGTTACGTATATCGGAGCTAGAATATGAAATCCACAGGGTAACCAAATCTATGTTTGCTATGCATTTCAAGTAGACTTCCTGGAATTTTATGCTCATATTTGGAGACTCTTTATGAAATAAGTGAGGCACCAGTAAATGAATATTATGGCGATCTGAACGTGGAGACTTGGATTATTCATTTAGATCTCTTTAAGCTAGAGGAAGTCTTACATGTATTCGCCACACAAGTCTCTAAGATTCAGATAGGACAAGAAGCCTCCTTTCTCAGTTCCCACCCTTAGTTTATTCTCTTAACAAGATCTATGAATAGTATTTCCAATCCACATGCTGAAGGTCATGGTCTGGTCATGTTAATAAAACAATTACCAATTATAATGATAAAAGGGCAATATAAATTCTAGCTACCCTAAGTTCCATAGAAAGATCAGGTTTGCTTTTTGCACTTATTACCAGCTTCTATCATGACCTTTTGTCCCTCATGAAATTAGAGTAAATGAAGGAGATTATTGCTGAGGCAAGAAGTGAGTTTTCCTTTTCCTCAAGAAGGTAACACCCCATAAGCCTAAGGCCCAGTAAAAACCCTAAGGCTTTGAGAAGTCCTTTGAGGCCCAGGTAGAGGCAGTTCAACCAGGTGATGCCAGAGGGCTGGCAGAAATGCTGAGCTCAGCTCATTGCAACTTCAGATTGTTGTCTCCCTGTTTAAAAAAAAGAATTTGTTATTTTCTTTCATTATAAAAACAACAACAACAACAAAAAAAAACAACCATGAACACAAACTTGGAAAACCAGTGAATCATAAGTAGGAGAGAAATTTCTAATGACCATCTAGCAGATTGTTCTGCTTCTAAGTAAAGCCAAAGCTCAAATTTAGGACTATTTTAAAATGTATCTCTGGGGTGTTTTTCCCTTACTCCCTCAGACCACCTTAGATTTCTCTTACAATTGTCACACCACATTGCATTTATCCTTCAAAGCACTTCCCACAAGTGGACCTAAATAATAACTTGGACTTGCAGTCCAAGATGGCTGACTAAACTCACACATTTACCTCTCTTTCCTCCCACAGTCCCCTTAAAGTCTGGCTTTCTCACCACCTCTTCCAGAGAAGTGCACAAGGCCCACACAGTCGCAGGCTGTTTGGCGAGGAAGCTTGGGAACCACTCCAGATAACCCTGCCTGGGGCCACTCCTGTCCCACAGCCTCTCTAGCATGAGAAATCAGGAACAGAGGATTCTTTTCGGAGATTAGAGTTCCTTTCTAGGCCACAAAGTATAATGACAGACATTTCCTTTGAAAAAGGGCTTCCATCCTGATGTGTAAGATTACTAAAGAGTCACGTTATTAGAACAGAAACCACAACCCTAAAGGACAGGTCACTTAAGCGTCCAGTTTTAGAAGTTGGGACAGTCTCCCTTGGAGGCCTGTAGCACAGAGTGACATTGTTTTAGTGTGGTAGACATGGTCATAGATTATAGATACAGAAATAAAAACAGGGAACAAATGTAGGTCTCTATCTTTTCAAAAGAATTGAATGCCTATAGTCACATGCTTGTGGTACCATTACGTTTGCTGGGAGTTTTTTCAAGTGGTTTGTTAATAGAATAGATCTAATAATTCTATAATGACTTGTCCTCAGTCAGTGCTGACTTCAAATAGGGAAGAAGGTGACTTCCTTTAAAGATGGAGACGACAAATGGAGGACCAAGGAGGAGACTAGGAGCAACAATTAGATATGTAATAATGATGGAATGATCTGAACACAAGGACTGGGGGAGGTGCTCAGAGCGTAGTAAGTGTACCACGATGTGGAAAGCACTGGGGGCAAAGCAATGGGCAGAATGTATTATGATTTGTGGTAAGAGTTTGTGGATGTGTGACATAAATGTCTCCAGAAAGAATCACAAGGAACTATTAAGGATGATTGCCTCTGAGAAATGGGATCAGAAGCACTGGATTGAAGATCGGTGGTGTCAACTTTTTTGCTCTATTTTAGTGTGTGTTTGTATGTGTTTTAACCATGTATATGCTTTTTTGTCTCTAAAAACAGAACAGGAATGCATGGAGTTGAACAGTCTCAGGTGTTTGGGGCACACTTAAGCTCAGCCAGGCTATCTTGAGTGGGTTGATAGGAAGCAAGCCTATAATAGATACACAACTTTCAGAAAAGTGAAGCTTGACATACTCCCTTGTGTTCTTCCTAGAGAAAATCTGACGGCCAATGTGAGAACCAAGGAAAGAGTGATGGGAAAATTGAGATATGGGTATGATGGAACCAAAGAAATTTGATGCTGGAAATCATGAATTTGTCTCCATTCAGAGGCCAACTACCAAGGTCAGTGTAAGTCTTGCTCTCTAGCACTTTCCTGAGAAGTAGCAGTTGACTACTACTAGTGATATGAGGAACAGGAGGCACAGTCGCCAAGCCAGTGGGTGGTGCTCATAGCAACTCAATGGTAGAAGGTGGGGTTTCCCAAATTCCACCCCCTGAGTGGGGGCTGATGGGAATTTGGGCAGAGCTCAGGATTTTTGGCAGTTAAGCTGCGAGGCTTTGACTTTCAAGAGCCTGGTGAAAAGGGGTATCTGTGGAGAAACTGCCAGCTTGCCATGTGTGGCTTCTGCTTGGAACTTGGGTTCTGCTCAGCGGATGCTACTGGGTGAGGACAAACTGCATCTTGCCCTTTGTCAACCTGTGAATGTTCTCTCTCTGCTCTCCCATTTCTTACTCCCTTTGTAGATAAATTCCATTATAATTTCTCACTATGTCTCTACTATTGAGTTGTAAAGCCAGCGGGTAAAGACTTACAACCAGATTCTCCCTGTTTCAGGAAAACAGCATCATCCACTGTGTCTTCCACTCTAACATCAAGTTCCCAATGATCATTCATTTGGTTTCCCTTGTATCTTGTCTGCAGAAAAAAATGTTTCTTTGACAGTGGTTCAGTCCCCTTACAGTATGGAAAGGAAAGGAATTTATATATAAACAAGATAGGAGCTCTGAAATCATTATCATTTGTTTCCTAGCATCATTTCCTTTTATCAAGACAGGTAAATCATTAAGTATTCATTGGCTCAGCGGAAGACATGTGATAGAAGAAAACAAGGACAAACTAGAAACTCTGCTTAGCTTTGTGTTTCAAAAACTAACTCCTTAGAATTAAAAAAGAGTGATCAGAAACCGCCATCTTCCAGTAAGTGGCAAAAATGACCAACAGGCAGGGAGAGGAGAGGCCCTGCTGTGCGTTCTCCAGCCTTTTAGGAAACATGGAGGTGCTCCTTGGGCCATGTGAATCTACACAAAAGGTGGTATTGTAGATATCAAGGGCATGGACACTGTTCAAAAAGGAATGCCCCACAAAAGTTACCATGGCAACACAGAAGCATCTACAGTGTTACCCAGCATGCAGTTGGCGTTGTTGTTAACAAACAAGTAAAGGCCAAGAGAATCAATGTTCATATTGAGTATATTAAGCACTCTGAGAGCCAAAATAGATTCCTGAATGTGTGAAAGAAAACAATCAGAAAAAAAGGAAGTCAAAAAGAAAGGTTCCACTGAAGCGTCAGTCTGCCCAGCCTCCCATGCCCACCCTCTACCATCCCCCGCCCCCCGCCTGCCAATCCCCCAGAGAAGCTCACCGTGTGAGAACCCACAGAGGGGCAGCAGCAGACTGGTTCTCGCACATCCAGAGGAGCTGGAGAGGTAGCTGAAGACGGGCTGGATTTGAAGGTTTGCACAGAAGCAACAAAACCTGCCTCCATCCCCAGCATAACCTGCACCGGCCAATGAGGGAGGCATCGTTTGTCCCCTGGCTACATGAAGACCTGGTTTCCTCCCACCCCACACTACTCCCACCCCGGCTTTGGCACCATGTACTCTACAGAGACATACAGACTTAGGTAAACCACAGAGTCATGTTGGAAAACAAAATCATCCACATAAACTCAGAGATCTAATTTGCTTTACAAAGACAGTCATGAACAGGGCAGCGTCCTAGCTAGCACGCGGAATGGCACCACCAGGAGCTGTGCCCAGGGAAGATTTTTATAGTCAGAAAGTGAGTGGGACAAGGAAAGGAAGATCTCCGGGAAGCAGGAAGGGCTCATCGTGCAGGTGGCCTCGCTGGCGCTGACCTGGAAATCCCAGCTGATTGCCTGAAGGCTCCACTTTTGGAGACGCTGAACTGCAAGTAGGGGAGATGCTAAGTCTTGCTGGGACTTGGCATGAAACACCCCGTCTGGGGCCTGTCATTTCTTTTTTTAACAGTCAGAACTCAGCTCTAACCCCAAGTCAGGGACTAGGCAGGGATCCAAATGGGCAGCGATTCAATTGCTGCCACCCTGATGGAATGATGACTCAGAATATAAATTTGCTGAGTTACCTAAGAATAAATTCAATGTGCTTCTTGTACACCTAAGTTTGTGGGCTTTGTCCGCACTGTGCATATTGTATCCATCAGATTCCTGGGAGAGTACGAGTTTGATCCAGAGCTACTTATAAGCTCTGTGCCATCGGTGTCCATTTCCCCATCAGTCAAATAAGGACTTGAACGTCCATGGCATGGAGTTGATCGGCGGCTGCAGTATGATGCTGGGTATAGCTGTCAGGCCCAACGTGGATGCACTATATATATCAACCCTTACAGTAGAAGTAGTACTTCTCTCACCCCAATGGCACCACTGCAACTGACATCCACAGAATATCACAGTTTGCTTGTCTGCAGGTGGAGAGGCGTTAGTTGGACTTTAGGCTGGCTGCTTCATGATGGCATCTTCACATCTTAATCTCATCAGTAAAATGTCCTCAGATCACATGGATTACTTCTGGGAAGACTTTCTGTGGCCAGTCAGTCCCACCCACAGCGTGCGGTTTCCAGTAAGCTTCAATCAGAGAGTGTCCCCTCCCTGACCTGAGCACGCTGTCATTTCCCAGCCCTCGTGCCACAACCACCCCGAGTCTGTCTTTGGGCGGTCCAGCTCCTGTCCTCGTCGGGACACCAAGCCATGGCTGCTGGTCCCAGGTGGAGGTCACATAGGGCCCCTGCAGGGTCCCTCTCCCTGTGACGGGGGAGGCAGAGGGAAGGACACCGAGCCGGCCCTGATATCTGTCCTCTCACTCAGTCTCCACAATGACCATTGTTTCATTGAGACAGAGGAGTAAGTCTCCACGAGGCTAAGAGGAACCCGTGTCCAAGAACGAGCGAGAAGGGTAGCGCTGGGTAGCGACCTAACCAGCATGGAGGAAGGGCTGTGAAGGCAGGTGTGGCTTGTACCAAGGTGACGCTCGATATACACCTGCCTTGGTCACCAAACACATGCTCGTAAACGCGCAGGGAGAGGGAGGGCCGGGGAAGGGAGAGAGAGGAAGACAGCCAGGAACATCTTTCTTTGGGTTGCCACAAAACGGAGCCTGCCCTTTAACGCTCAGTGGTAACCAGCTGCGAGCGGTGCTCGGTACCCGGGTAGCGCCTGGTTTTCCTCTGCGCTTTCGCCTCACAACATCTCTGCGCAGATATGCAGAGCGAGCTTCAGACTCCGTTTATGGGGGGGAGGGGGGCTGGACGAGTCCCTCGGGCCCTCTCGGTCTCAGAAGCAGGGGAGCGGCCAGCGGGGCAGAGGCCAGGGTGCGCTGAACTGCGCGCGGCCGCCTCTCCTCAGAACGGCTGCATCAGCGGGCACCTCAGCGGGAGACAGGCCGCGCACTTCAGTTGATTTTAATAAAGGGGCTGTTGGCGAAACAGGGCGGGGGCGCAGGACCCCCACAAACACCGGTGAGTGCTCTGGTCCGATCGGGCGCCCAGGACCTTGCCCAGGCCAAGCGCCTCACTTGACCCGCACCCGGCATGGCTGCACAAACCACGTGGACTCTGGAAGGAAGTTGGGCTGTGCGGGCCTGCAAGAGCGACTGCGGGGTGCGCCTTCTGGGAAAGGAGGCGCCACCGGGACAGAAGACCGTCCAGTCCGGGGTGTCATCAGACAACGGAACCTGGGCGACGTGGACAGCGGCTATAGGATGAATGGAGGCTTTTCCGCGCTCCCACCACTGGTGTGATGATGGACACCTGAGGTCCTGCGCCGCCTGAGTGGGCATGCGCAAGTGGGCGCACCTGGGTTTAGACACCTGCCTATAAGGGCCGTGTCCTGAGGACACCGGCAGGAGAGCAGCAGAGCAGGGGAGAGGCAGAGGCAGTAGAAGCAGAGATAAGAGGCTGGAGAGCCCAGAGTGAGATGCGCCGGGGGCTTGGCCTGCCAGCCTCCTGGCCCCTCGGGCCTCCAGCCTGCCCTGTACCTGGTCGTCTCTGATAATAAAAGCATAAAAAGCCACCGAGAGACTCTCTGGTCTGCCGGAATCATCGAGAACTTGCTCTATGCCCTTGCTGGCACCACAGTGGCTTATTTCTCTTTTTTTTTTTTTTTTAAGATTTATTTATTTATGCATACAAGCACTGGGGTACAGGCCAGAGGTGTGGGGGGGTGAGAGGATTCACCACAGAGAGC